>CM057233.1:34703539-34937741 GCA_029891385.1 Erythroxylum novogranatense | reverse complement strand
TGCTACAAATGTCCAATTGACTTCTTTTTTAACCATTGAAAAGAAGACTTCAAGATCTACAACTTCTATGAAGACCTCAAAGGCTAATTATATCGTCTAACGTCTGTATCATCTCACTTTTCTTTCGCTTCGCTTCAAGGCTCTGTCTTTTCATGGTTCTGTTTCTTCATGTTCAGACATATTTCAGTACGAATATTATAACTTTTGCTACAGATGTCCAATTGACTTCATTTCTTAAACCATTGAAAAGACGCCTTCAAGATCCACAACTTCTATGAAGACCTCAAAGGCCAATTCTATTGTATAACTTCTGTATCATCGCACTTTTCTTCTTCTTCTTTTCTCGTTTGTCTTTTTTCATCTGCTTTTTGCTATTCTGTATATCTCTGTATTAATACTATAACTTTTGCTATATATGTCCAATTGACTTCTTTTTTGAACCATTGAAAAGAAGACTTCAAGATCTAATACTTCTATGAAGACCTCAAAGTCCAATTTTATAGTCTAAATTTTGTATCTCACTTTTCTTTCGTCTCCTTTTTTGCGTCGGTCTTTTTGAGTCTGTTTTTCTCGCGGTTCTATATATTTCAGTGTGAATGCTATAACTTTTGTAACTGATTTCCAATTGACTTAGTTTTGAACCATTGAAAAGAAGACTTCAAGATCTACAATTTCTATGAAGACCTCAAAGGTCAATTCTATTATCTAACTTCAGATCAACTCACTTTTCTTTCATCTGCTTCGCTTCATTTTTGTGTCTGCTTTTTCATGCTCAGACATATCTTAGTGTGAATGCTATAAATTTTACTACAGATGTCCAATTAACTTAGTTTTTTAACAATTAAAAAGAAGACTTCAAGATCTACAACTTCTATGAAGACCTCAAAGGCCAATTCTATTGTCTAACTTCTTTGTTATCTCACTTTTCTTTCTTCTTCTTTTCTCATCTTCTTTTTCATAGGTCTGCTTTTTCTCGAGTCTATACATATATCATTGCATAATGCTATAACTTTGCTACAGATGTCCAATTAACTTGTTTTTGAACAATTGAAAAGAAGACTTCAAGATCTACAACTTCTATTAAGACCTCAAAGGCCAATTCTATCGCCTAGCTTCTCAGATCATCTCACTTTTCTTTCTTTCGCTTTTCGCTTCGTTTTTTTAAATCTGCTTTTTCTATGTATGTATATATCTCAAGGCAAATGGTATAACTTTTGTTACAGATGCCCAATTGACTTAGTTTTTGAACCATTGAAAAGAAGACTTCAAGATCTACAACTTCCATAAAGACCTCAAAAGTCAATTCTATCATCTAACTTCATGATCAACTCACTTTTCTTTCATCTCGCTTTCGCTTTTGTTTTTTGTTCTGCTTTTTCTGCTGTGCCTGTACATATCTCAAGACGTAATGCTATAACTTTTCCTACAGATGTCCAATTGACTTCGCTTTTGAACCATTAAAAGAAGGCTTCAAGATCTACAACTTCTATCAAGACCTAAAAGGCCAATTCTATCGCCTAACTTCTGTATCATCTCATTTTTCTTTCGCTCGCTTCTCACACAAGGTTTTTAAGGCTATTTTTCAAGGCTCAGACATATCTCAAAGTAATGCTATACGCTTTGCAAAAGATGTCCAATTGACTTCATTTTTGAACCATTGAAAAATACTTCAAGATCTACAACTTCTATGAAGACCTAAAAGGCTAATTCTATCGCCTAACTTCTCAGATCATCTCACTTTTCTTTCATTCTGCTTCTCTGCCTGTTTTTTCACTGTTTTTCTCACAGATGTACATATCTCGTATGTAATACTATAACTTTTGCTATAGATTTCAATTGACTCTGCTTTTGAACCATTGAAAAGAAGACTTCAAGATCTAATACTTCTATGAAGAACTCAAAGTCCAATTTATAGTCTAAATTTCATCATCTCACTTTTCTTTCGCTTGTTTTTTCTGCGGTTCGAGCATATTTCAGCAGTGAATGCTATAACTTTTACTATCGATTTCCAATTGACTTCGTTTTGAACCATTGAAAAGAAGACTTCAAGATCTACAACTTCTATGCAGACCTCAAAGGCCAATTCTATTGTCTAACTTCTTTGTTATCTCACTTTTCTTTCATCTTCTTTTCGCCTGCCTTTTTTACGCCTGTTTTCGCGGCCTATACATATTTCAAGCCATGTAATGCTATAACTTTTGCTACAGATGTCCCGTTTTTGAACAATTGAAAAGAAGACTTCAAGATCTACAACTTCTATTAAGACCTCAAAGGCCAATTCTATCGTCTAGCTTCTTTATCATCTCACTTTTCTTTCGTCTGCTTTTTTGCTTTTGTCTTTTTGTGTCTGTTTTTCTGCGTATGTATATATCTCAGTGCGAATGGTATAACTTTTGCTACAAATGTCCAATTGACTTCTTTTTTAACCATTGAAAAGAAGACTTCAAGATCTACAACTTCTATGCAGACCTCAAAGGCTAATTATATCGCCTAACGCCTCAGATTATCTCACTTTTCTTTCGCTCTGCTTTCAAGGCTCTGTTTTTAAGGCTCTGTTTTTCCAAGGTCTGCATATTTCAGTGCTAATATTATAACTTTTGCTATGTATGTCCAATTGACTTCATTTCTTAAACCATTGAAAGACGCCTTCAAGATCCACAACTTCTATGAAGACCTCAAAGGCCAATTCTATTGTATAACTTCAGATCATCGCACTTTTCTTTCGCTCTGCTTCAATGCTGCTTTTTTTCGCTCCTGTTTTTCCAGGTCAGACATATCTCTGTATAATACTATAACTTTTGCTATATATGTCCAATTGACTTTTTGAACCATTGAAAAAAGACTTCAAGATCTAATACTTCTATGAAGACCTCAAAGTCCAATTCTATAGTCTAAGTTCTCAGATCATCTCACTTTTCTTTCGTTTGCTTTTGCCGGTCTTTTATGGCACTCTGTTCTCAAGATCTCGAGCATATTTCAAGGTGAATGCTATAACTTTTGGTACTGATTTCCAATTGACTTGCTTTTAAACCATTGAAAGACGCCTTCAAGATCTACAACTTCTATGCAGACCTTAAAGGCCAATTCTATCGTGATAACCTCTCAGATTATCGCACTTTTCTTTCTCGCTCTTTACTGCGCTCTTTTTTATGCCTGCTTTTCAAGGCTCAGACATATCTCAGTATGAATACTATAACTTTTGCTATAGATGTCCAATTGACTTCTTTTTTGAACCATTGAAAAGAAGACTTCAAGATCTAATACTTCTATGAAGACCTCAAAGTCCAATTCTATAGTCTAAATTTTGTATCTCACTTTTCTTTCGTCTCCTTTTTTGCGTCGGTCTTTTTGAGTCTGTTTTTCTGCGTCTGAGCATATTTCAGTGTGAATGCTATAACTTTTTGTACTGATTTCCAATTGACTTCGTTTTTGAACCATTGAAAAGAAGACTTCAAGATCTACAATTTCTATGAAGACCTCAAAGGTCAATTCTATTATCTAACTTCTGTATCAACTCACTTTTCTTTCATCTGCTTTTCTGCCTCTGTCTTTTTGTGTCTGTTTTTCTGCGTCTGTACATATCTTAGTGTGAATGCTATAAATTTTGCTACAGATGTCCAATTAACTTAGTTTTTTAACAATTAAAAAGAAGACTTCAAGATCTACAACTTCTATGAAGACCTCAAAGGCCAATTCTATTGTCTAACTTCTTTGTTATCTCACTTTTCTTTCTTCTTTTCTCTGTTTTTTGCTCATCTTTTTGCATCTGCTTTTTCCTCGAGTCTATACATATATCATTATGAATGCTATAACTTTTGCTACAGATGTCCAATTAACTTGCTTTTGAACAATTGAAAAGAAGACTTCAAGATCTACAACTTCTATTAAGACCTCAAAGGCCAATTCTATCGTCTAGCTTCTGTATCATCTCACTTTTCTTTCGGGTCGCATTTCGCTTCGGCTTTTTTGCGTCTGTTTTTCTACGTATGTATATATCTCAGTGCAAATGGTATAACTTTTGTTACAGATGCCCAATTGACTTAGTTTTTGAACCATTGAAAAGAAGACTTCAAGATCTACAACTTCTATGCAGACCTCAAAAGTCAATTCTATCATCTAACTTCTGTATCAACTCACTTTTCTTTCATCTGCTTTTCTGCCTCTGTCTTTTTGTGTCTGTTTTTCTGCGTCTGTACATATCTCAGTACGAATGCTATAACTTTTTCTACAGATGTCCAATTGACTTCGTTTTTGAACCATTAAAAAGAAGGCTTCAAGATCTACAACTTCTATCAAGACCTAAAAGGCCAATTCTATCGTCTAACTTCTGTATCATCTCATTTTTCTTTCGTCGCTTGCTTCACACAAGAGTTTTTCGCTCTATTTTTCAAGGCAAGGCAGACATATCTCGGTATGAATGCTATACCTTTTGCAAAAGATGTCCAATTGACTTCATTTTTGAACCATTGAAAAAAATACTTCAAGATCTACAACTTCTATGAAGACCTAAAAGGCTAATTCTATCGTCTAACTTCTGTATCATCTCACTTTTCTTTCCTTCTTCTCACATCTTTTTTCATCATTCTGCTTTTTCACAGATGACATATCTCGTGGCAAATACTATAACTTTTGCTATAGATTTCAATTGACTTCGTTTTTGAACCATTGAAAAGAAGACTTCAAGATCTAATACTTCTATGAAGAACTCAAAGTCCAATTCTATAGTCTAAATTTTGTATCATCTCACTTTTCTTTCGTCTGTTTTTCTGCGTCTGAGCATATTTCAGTGTGAATGCTATAACTTTTGCTACTGATTTCCAATTGACTTTCGCTTTTGAACCATTGAAAGAAGACTTCAAGATCTACAACTTCTATGCAGACCTCAAAGGCCAATTCTATTGTCTAACTTCTTTGTTATCTCACTTTTCTTTCTTCTCGCTTCACAGCATCTGCCTTTTTTACGTCTGCTTTCTCAAGGCTTATACATATTTCAAAGCGCTAATGCTATAACTTTTGCTACAGATGTCCTGTTTTTGAACAATTGAAAAGAAGACTTCAAGATCTACAACTTCTATTAAGACCTCAAAGGCCAATTCTATCGTCTAGCTTCTTTATCATCTCACTTTTCTTTCGTCTGCTTTTTTGCTTTTGTCTTTTTGTGTCTGTTTTTCTGCGTATGTATATATCTCAGTGCGAATGGTATAACTTTTGCTACAAATGTCCAATTGACTTCTTTTTTTAACCATTGAAAAGAAGACTTCAAGATCTACAACTTCTATGCAGACCTCAAAGGCTAATTATATCGTCTAACGTCTGTATCATCTCAGTTTTCTTTCGTCTGCTTTTTTGCGTCGGTCTTTTTGCGTCTGTTTTTCTGCGTCTGAGCATATTTCAGTGTGAATGCTATAACTTTTGGTACTGATTTCCAATTGACTTCGTTTTTGAACCATTGAAAAGAAGACTTCAAGATCTACAACTTCTATGAAGACCTCAAAGGTCAATTCTATTATCTAACTTCTGTATCAACTCACTTTTCTTTCATCCGCTTCATTCATTTCTGTTTTTTCAAGGTCTGTTTTTCAAGGCTTCAGACATATCTTAGTGCTAATGCTATAAATTTTGCTACAGATGTCCAATTAACTTAGTTTTTTAACAATTGAAAAGAAGACTTCAAGATCTACAACTTCTATGAAGACCTCAAAGGCCAATTCTATTGTCTAACTTCTTTGTTATCTCACTTTTCTTTCTTCTTCTTTTTTCTCTTCTGCTTTTTTATGATGTTTTTCTCGAGTCTATACATATATCATTGCTAATGCTATAACTTTTGCTACAGATGTCCAATTAACTTCGTTTTGAACAATTGAAAAGAAGACTTCAAGATCTACAACTTCTATTAAGACCTCAAAGGCCAATTCTATCGCTCTAGCTTCAGATCATCTCACTTTTCTTTCATTCTGTTTTCGCTTTCGCCTTTTTAAGGCTGCTTTTTCATGATGTATATATCTCAGTGCAAATGGTATAACTTTTGTTACAGATGTCCAATTGACTTAGTTTTTGAACCATTGAAAAGAAGACTTCAAGATCTACAACTTCTATGAAGACCTCAAAAGTCAATTCTATCATCTAACTTCTGTATCAACTCACTTTTCTTTCATCTGCTTTTCTGCCTCTGTCTTTTGTGTCTGCTTTTTCAAGGCTCAGACATTTCTTAGTGCGAATGCTATAAATTTTGCTACAGATGTCCAATTAACTTAGTTTTTTAACAATTGAAAAGAAGACTTCAAGATCTACAACTTCTATGAAGACCTCAAAGGCCAATTCTATTGTCTAACTTCTTTGTTATCTCACTTTTCTTTCTTCTTCTTTCTCGGCCTGCCTTTTTTACATCTGCTTTTTCCGAGTCTATACATATATCATTGCATAATGCTATAACTTTTGCTACAGATGTCCAATTAACTTGCTTTTGAACAATTGAAAAGAAGACTTCAAGATCTACAACTTCTATTAAGACCTCAAAGGCCAATTCTATCGCTTCAGCTTCAGATCATCTCACTTTTCTTTCGTCTCGCTGCTTTCGCTTCGCGTTTTTCATAGGCTATTTTTCTACGTATGTATATATCTCAGTGCAAATGGTATAACTTTTTTTACAGATGTCCAATTGACTTAGTTTTTGAACCATTGAAAAGAATACTTCAAGATCTACAACTTCTATGAAGACCTCAAAGGTCAATTCTATCATCTAACATCTGTATCATCTCACTTTTCTATCGTCTTCTTTTTGCGTCTGTTTTTCTGCGTCTGTACATATCTCAAGGCGAATACTATAACTTTTGCTATAGATATCCAATTGACTTTCTTTTTGAACCATTGAAAAGAAGACTTGAAGATCTACAACTTCTATGAAGACATCCAAATCCAATTCTATAGTCTAACTTCTGAATCATCTCATTTTTCTTTCGTCTCTCATTCTTCGCCTGCCGTTTTTTATGCCTGCTTTTTCAAGGTCTGTACATATCTTAGTGCGAATGCTATAACTTTTGCTACAGATGTCCAATTAACTTAGTTTTTGAACAATTGAAAAGAAGACTTCAAGATCTACAACTTCTATGAAGACATCAAAGGCCAATTCTATTGTCTAACTTCTTTGTTATCTTACTTTTCTTTCGCTCTCGCTTTCATGCCTGTTTTTTAGGCCTATTTTTCTCAAGGTTTATACATATTTCAGTGTGAATGCTATAACTTTTGCTACAGATGTCGAATTAACTTCTGCTTTTGAACAATTGAAAAGAAGACTTCAAGATCTACAACTTCTATTAAGACTTCAAAGGCCAATTCTATCGCTCTAGCTTCAGATCATCTCACTTTTCTTTCGGCCTCGCTTTCCGCTTCGTTTTTTGGGCTTGTTTTTCACAGATGTATATATCTCAGTGCGAATGCTATAACTATTGCTCCAGATGTCCAATTAACTTCGTTTTTAAACAATTGAAAAGAAGACTTGAAGATCTACAGCTTCTATGAAGTCCTCAAAGTCCAATTCTATCGTCTAGCTTCTGTATCATCTCACTTTTTTCGCTCTGCTTTCGCTTCGCTTTTTAAATGCCTGCTTTTTCTATTCAGACATATCTCAAAGCAAATGTTATAACTTTTTCTATAGATTTCCAATTGACTTCGTTTTTGAACTATTGAAAAGAAGCCTTCAAGATTTACAACTTCTATGCATACCTCAAAGGCAAATTCTATCGCCTAACTTCAGATCATCTCACTTTTCTTATGTCCGCTTTTACTACGTCTGTTTTTTATGCCTGTTTTTTCAAGGTTCTGTACATATCTCAAGATTTAATGCTATAACTTTTTCTACAGATGTCCAATTGACTTGTTTTTGAACCATTAAAAGAAGGCTTCAAGATCTACAACTTCTATCAAGACCTAAAAGGCCAATTCTATCGTCTAACTTCAGATCATCTCATTTTCCTTTCGGCTCGCTTTCACAGATCAAGAGTTTTTGCCTATTTTTCTCGCTTCAGACATATCTCAGTGCTGAAGCTATACCTTTTGCAAAATATGTCCAATTGACTTCATTTTGAACCATTGAAAAAAGACTTCAAGATCTACAACTTCTATGCAGACCTAAAAGGCTAATTCTATCGCCTAACTTCAGATTATCTCACTTTTCTTTCATTCTGCTTCTGCTTTGTCTTTTTCAAGGCTCTGCTTTTTCTGATGTATGTACATATCTCGTATGTAATACTATAACTTTTTCTATAGATTTCCAATTTACTTGCTTTTTGAACCATTGAAAAGAAGACTTCAAGATCTAATACTTCTATGAAGAACTCAAAGTCCAATTCTATAGTCTAAATTCTCAGATCATCTCACTTTTCTTTCGTCTGCTTTTTTCTCGTGCGAGCATATTTCAGTGTGAATGCTATAACTTTGCTATCGATTTCAATTGACTTCGTTTTTGAACCATTGAAAAGAAGACTTCAAGATCTACAACTTCTATGCAGACCTCAAAGGCCAATTCTATTGTCTAACTTCTTTGTTATCTCACTTTTCTTTTGTCTGCTTTTCTGCCCTTTTTTTACGCCCTGCTTTTCAAGGCTATACATATTTCAGTACGAATGCTATAACTTTTGCTACAGATGTCCCGTTTTTGAACAATTGAAAAGAAGATTCAAGATCTACAACTTCTATAAAGACCTCAAAGGCCAATTCTATCGTCTAGCTTCTTTATCATCTCACTTTTCTTTCGTCTGCTTTTTTGCTTTTGTCTTTTGCACCTGTTTTTCTCACAGATGTATATATCTCAGTGCTAATGGTATAACTTTTGCTACAAATGTCCAATTGACTTCTGTTTTTGAACCATTGAAAGAAGACTTCAAGATCTACAACTTCTATGAAGACCTCAAAGGCTAATTATATCGCTCTAACGCCTGATCATCTCACTTTTCTTTCACTCTGCTTTTCAAGGTTCTGTTTTTTTTGGTCTGTTTTTCCAAGGTCAGACATATTTCAAATGAATATTATAACTTTTGCTACAGATGTCCAATTGACTTCATTTCTTAAACCATTGAAAGACGCTTCAAGATCCACAACTTCTATGAAGACCTCAAAGGCCAATTATATCAGATAACTTCAGATCATCGCACTTTTCTTTCGGCTCTGCTTCGCACTGCCTTTTTAAGGCTCTGCTTCAAGGCTCAGACATATCTCGTATAATACTATAACTTTTGCTATAGATGTCCAATTGACTTCTTTTTTGAACCATTGAAAAGAAGACTTCAAGATCTAATACTTTTATGAAGACCTCAAAGTCCAATTCTATAGTCTAAATTTTGTATCTCACTTTTCTTTCGTCTCTTTTTTGCGCGGTCTTTTTGAGTCTGTTTTTTCTCATGGTTCGAGCATATTTCAGTGTGAATGCTATAACTTTTTGTACTGATTTCCAATTGACTTCGTTTTTGAACCATTGAAAAGAAGACTTCAAGATCTACAATTTCTATGAAGACCTCAAAGGTCAATTCTATTATCTAACTTCTGTATCAACTCACTTTTCTTTCATCTGCTTTTCTGCCTCTTTTTTTTGTCTGCTTTTTCCTGCCTGTACATATCTTAGTGCGAATGCTATAAATTTTGCTACAGATGTCCAATTAACTTAGTTTTTTAACAATTAAAAAGAAGACTTCAAGATCTACAACTTCTATGAAGACCTCAAAGGCCAATTCTATTGTCTAACTTCTTTGTTATCTCACTTTTCTTTCTTCTTCTTTTCTCATTCTGCTTTTTTTCATGCCTGCTTTTTCCGAAGTCTATACATATATCATTGCATAATGCTATAACTTTTGCTACAGATGTCCAATTAACTTCATTTTTGAATAATTGAAAAGAAGACTTCAAGATCTACAACTTCTATTAAGACCTCAAAGGCCAATTCTATCGTCTAGCTTCTGTATCATCTCACTTTTCTTTCGGCTCTCGCTTTTACTTCGCTTTTAGCGCCTGTTTTTCTACGTATGTATATATCTCAGTGCAAATGGTATAACTTTTGTTACAGATGTCCAATTGACTTAGTTTTTGAACCATTGAAAAGAAGACTTCAAGATCTACAACTTCTATGAAGACCTCAAAAGTCAATTCTATCATCTAACTTCTGTATCAACTCACTTTTCTTTCATCTGCTATTCTGCCTCTGTCGTTTTGTGTCTGTTTTTCTGCGTCTGTACATATCTCAGTACGAATGCTATAACTTTTTCTACAGATGTCCAATTGACTTCGTTTTTGAACCATTAAAAAGAAGGCTTCAAGATCTACAACTTCTATCAAGACCTAAAAGGCCAATTCTATCGTCTAACTTCTGTATCATCTCATTTTTCTTTCATTCGCTTTTCACACAAGTTGTGTTTTTAAGGCCTATTTTTCTGCGGCTCAGACATATCTCAGTCATAATGCTATACCTTTTGCAAAAGATGTCCAATTGACTTCATTTTTGAACCATTGAAAAAAATACTTCAAGATCTACAACTTCTATGAAGACCTAAAAGGCTAATTCTATCGTCTAACTTCTGTATCATCTCACTTTTCTTTCAATTCGCTTTTTCAAGGTCTCTTTTTCACATAGGCTTTGCTTTTTCACAGATGTACATATCTCGTATTAATAATATAACTTTTGCTATAGATTTCCAATTGACTTCGTTTTTGAACCATTGAAAAGAAGACTTCAAGATCTAATACTTCTATGAAGAACTCAAAGTCCAATTCTATAGTCTAAATTCTGTATCATCTCACTTTTCTTTCGTCTGTTTTTCTGCGTCTGAGCATATTTCAGTGTGAATGCTATAACTTTTGCTACTGATTTCCAATTGACTTCGTTTTTGAACCATTGAAAAGAAGACTTCAAGATCTACAACTTCTATGCAGACCTCAAAGGCCAATTCTATTGTCTAACTTCTTTGTTATCTCACTTTTCTTTCGCTCGCTCTTCGCCGTTCATTTTTTTTACGCCCTGCTTTCAAGGCTTATACATATTTCAGTGCGAATGCTATAACTTTTGCTACAGATGTCCCGTTTTTGAACAATTGAAAAGAAGACTTCAAGATCTACAACTTCTATTAAGACCTCAAAGGCCAATTCTATCGTCTAGCTTCTTTATCATCTCACTTTTCTTTTGTCTGCTTTTTTGCTTTTGTCTTTTTATACATCTTTATTTCACATGTATGTATATATCTCAAAGTGAATGGTATAACTTTTGCTACAAATGTCCAATTGACTTGTTTTTTAACCATTGAAAAGAAGACTTCAAGATCTACAACTTCTATGAAGACCTCAAAGGCTAATTATATCGCCTAACGCCTGATTATCTCACTTTTCTTTCTTGCCCTTTCTCTGCATCTGGCTTTTTAAAGCTCTGTTTTTCTTCAAGGCTCAGACATATTTCAAGACGAATATTATAACTTTTGCTATGATGTCCAATTGACTTCATTTCTTAAACCATTGAAAAGACTCCTTCAAGATCCCCAACTTCTATGAAGACCTCAAAGGCCAATTCTATTGTATAACTTCTGTATCATCGCACTTTTCTTTCGCTCCTTTTCTGCTTCTCTTTTTTTCTGCTGCTTTTCTCAAGGTTCTGACATATCTCGTGTATAATACTATAACTTTTGCTATATATGTCCAATTGACTTCTTTTTTGAACCATTGAAAAAAAGACTTCAAGATCTAATACTTCTATGAAGACCTCAAAGTCCAATTCTATAGTCTAAGTTCTGTATCATCTCACTTTTCTTTCTGGCTGCTATGCGCCGGTCTTTTTATGTCTGCTTTTTCTCAGATCTCGAGCATATTTCAGTGTGAATGCTATAACTTTTGGTACTGATTTCCAATTGACTTCGTTTTTAAACCATTGAAAAGACGCCTTCAAGATCTACAACTTCTATGCAGACCTTAAAGGCCAATTCTATCATATAACCTCTGTATCATCGCACTTTTCTTTCGCTCTCTTTTCTGCTTTTTTTTTGCGCTCTGCTTTTTCAAGGTCTGACATATCTCGTATAATACTATAACTTTTGCTATAGATGTCCAATTGACTTCTTTTTTGAACCATTGAAAAGAAGACTTCAAGATCTAATACTTCTATGAAGACCTCAAAGTCCAATTCTATAGTCTAAATTTCAGATCATCTCGCTTTTCTTTCGTCCTTTTTTTCTTTTTCTGCGTCTGTTTTTCTCAAGGTTCTGAGCATATTTCAGTGTGAATGCTATAACTTTTGGTACTGATTTCCAATTAACTTAGTTTTTTCACAATTGAAAAGAAGACTTCAAGATCTACAACTTCTATGAAGACCTCAAAGGCCAATTCTATTGTCTAACTTCTTTGTTATCTCACTTTTCTTTCTTCTTCTTTTCTCAATTCTGCCTTTTTATGTATGTTTTTCCTCGAGTTCACATATATATCATTGCGAATGCTATAACTTTTGCTACAGATGTCCAATTAACTTCTGTTTTTAACAATTGAAAAGAAGACTTCAAGATCTACAACTTCTATGAAGACCTCAAAGGCCAATTCTATTGTCTAACTTCTTTGTTATCTCACTTTTCTTTCTTCTTCTTTTCTGCGTCTGTCTTTTTGCGTCTGTTTTTCTGAGTCTATACATATATCATTGCGAATGCTATAACTTTTGCTACAGATGTCCAATTAACTTCATTTTTGAATAATTGAAAAGAAGACTTCAAGATCTACAACTTCTATTAAGACCTCAAAGGCCAATTCTATCGTCTAGCTTCTGTATCATCTCACTTTTCTTTCTGCGCTTTTTCGCTTCGCTTTTTTACAGCCTGTTTTTCTAATGTATGTATATATCTCAGTGCAAATGGTATAACTTTTGTTACGGATGTCCAATTGACTTAGTTTTTGAACCATTGAAAAGAAGACTTCAAGATCTACAACTTCTATGAAGACCTCAAAAGTCAATTCTATCATCTAACTTCTGTATCAACTCACTTTTCTTTCATCTGCTTTTCTCGCCTTGCTTTTGTGTCTGTTTTTCAAGCTCTGTACATATCTCAAGACGAATGCTATAACTTTTTCTACAGATGTCCAATTGACTTCGTTTTTTGAACAATTAAAAGAAGGCTTCAAGATCTACAACTTCTATCAAGACCTAAAAGGCCAATTCTATCGTCTAACTTCTGTATCATCTCATTTTTCTTTCGCCCGCTTTCAAGGTTCTCAGTTTTTGGCTTATTTTTCTGCTCAGACATATCTCATGTAATGCTATACCTTTTGCAAAAGATGTCCAATTGACTTCATTTTGAACCATTGAAAAATACTTCAAGATCTACAACTTCTATGAAGACCTAAAAGGCTAATTCTATCGCCTAACTTCAGATTATCTCACTTTTCTTTCGCTCTTTTTCAATTCTCGTTTTTCATGCATTTTTTCACAGATGTACATATCTCGTATTAATAATATAACTTTTGCTATAGATTTCAATTGACTTGCTTTTGAACCATTGAAAAGAAGACTTCAAGACCTAATACTTCTATGAAGAACTCAAAGTCCAATTCTATAGTCTAAATTTCAGATCATCTCACTTTTCTTTCGTTCTGCTTTTTCTCTGGTTCGAGCATATTTCAAAGTGAATGCTATAACTTTTGCTATCGATTTCCAATTGACTTCTGCTTTTGAACCATTGAAAAGAAGACTTCAAGATCTACAACTTCTATGCAGACCTCAAAGGCCAATTCTATTGTCTAACTTCTTTGTTATCTCACTTTTCTTTCTTTCGCTTTTCTCTGGCCTGTTTTTTACGCCTGCTTTTAAGGCCTATACATATTTCAAGTCTAATGCTATAACTTTTGCTACAGATGTCCCGTTTTTGAACAATTGAAAAGAAGACTTCAAGATCTACAACTTCTATTAAGACCTCAAAGGCCAATTCTATCGTCTAGCTTCTTTATCATCTCACTTTTCTTTTGTCTGCTTTTTTGCTTTTGTCTTTTTGTGTCTGTTTTTCTGCGTATGTATATATCTCAGTGCGAATGGTATAACTTTTGCTACAAATGTCCAATTGACTTCGTTTTTTAACCATTGAAAAGAAGACTTCAAGATCTACAACTTCTATGAAGACCTCAAAGGCTAATTATATCGTCTAACGTCTGTATCATCTCACTTTTCTTTCGTCTGCTTTTCTGCGTCTGTCTTTTTCGGCTCGTTTTTCCAAGGTTCAGACATATTTCAAGATTTAATATTATAACTTTTGCTACAGATGTCCAATTGACTTCATTTCTTAAACCATTGAAAAGACTCCTTCAAGATCCCCAACTTCTATGAAGACCTCAAAGGCCAATTCTATTGTATAACTTCTGTATCATCGCACTTTTCTTTCGGCTCGCTTTTCAAGGCCTCTTTTTTTCTGCTTTTTCAAGGTCAGACATATCTCTGTATTAATACTATAACTTTTGCTATATATGTCCAATTGACTTTTTTGAACCATTGAAAAAGACTTCAAGATCTAATACTTCATGAAGACCTCAAAGTCCAATTCTATAGTCTAAGTTCAGATCATCTCACTTTTCTTTCGGCTTCTGCTTTTTGCGCCGGTCTTTTAAGGCCTGTTTTTCAAGATCCGAGCATATTTCAGCAGAATGCTATAACTTTGGTACTGATTTCCAATTGACTTCGCTTTAAACCATTGAAAAGACGCCTTCAAGATCTACAACTTCTATGCAGACCTTAAAGGCCAATTCTATCATATAACCTCTCAGATTATCGCACTTTTCTTTCGTCTTTTCAAGCGCCCGTTTTTTAGGCTGCTTTTTCAAGGTTCAGACATATCTCGTATTAATACTATAACTTTTGCTATAGATGTCCAATTGACTTCTTTTTTGAACCATTGAAAAGAAGACTTCAAGATCTAATACTTCTATGAAGACCTCAAAGTCCAATTCTATAGTCTAAATTCAGATCATCTCGCTTTTCTTTCGCTTTTTGCGATCTTTTATATCTGCTTTTTCAAGGTCTGAGCATATTTCAGTGTGAATGCTATAACTTTTGGTACTGATTTCCAATTAACTTAGTTTTTTCACAATTGAAAAGAAGACTTCAAGATCTACAACTTCTATGAAGACCTCAAAGGCCAATTCTATTGTCTAACTTCTTTGTTATCTCACTTTTCTTTCTTCTTCTTTTCTGCGTCTGTCTTTTTGCGTATGTTTTTCTGAGTCTACACATATATCATTGCGAATGCTATAACTTTTGCTACAGATGTCCAATTAACTTCGTTTTTTAACAATTGAAAAGAAGACTTCAAGATCTACAACTTCTATGAAGACCTCAAAGGCCAATTCTATTGTCTAACTTCTTTGTTATCTCACTTTTCTTTCTTCTTCTTTTCTCGCTCTTTTTTTTAAGGCTTTGTTTTTCCGAGTCTATACATATATCATTATAATGCTATAACTTTTGCTACAGATGTCCAATTAACTTCATTTTTGAATAATTGAAAAGAAGACTTCAAGATCTACAACTTCTATTAAGACCTCAAAGGCCAATTCTATCGTCTAGCTTCTGTATCATCTCACTTTTCTTTCTGGCTCTGCTTTTACGCTTCGCCTTTTTGCCCTGTTTTTCACGTATGTATATATCTCAGTGCAAATGGTATAACTTTTGTTACGGATGTCCAATTGACTTAGTTTTGAACCATTGAAAAGAAGACTTCAAGATCTACAACTTCTATGAAGACCTCAAAAGTCAATTCTATCATCTAACTTCTGTATCAACTCACTTTTCTTTCATCCGCTTTTCGCTTCCTCTTGCTTTGTGTCTGTTTTTCATGCCTGTACATATCTCAGACGAATGCTATAACTTTTCTACAGATGTCCAATTGACTTCGTTTTGAACCATTAAAAGAAGGCTTCAAGATCTACAACTTCTATCAAGACCTAAAAGGCCAATTCTATCGTCTAACTTCTGTATCATCTCATTTTTCTTTCGTTCGCTTTTCAAGCTCTGTGTTTTTAGGCTTATTTTTCTCAAGGCTCAGACATATCTCAAGCATGAATGCTATACCTTTTGCAAAAGATGTCCAATTGACTTCATTTTTGAACCATTGAAAAAAATACTTCAAGATCTACAACTTCTATGAAGACCTAAAAGGCTAATTCTATCGTCTAACTTCTGTATCATCTCACTTTTCTTTCGGCTCTGCTTCTGCTCTCTTTTTTTTATTCTGTTTTTCACAGATGACATATCTCGTATGAATAATATAACTTTTGCTATAGATTTCCAATTGACTTCGTTTTTGAACCATTGAAAAGAAGACTTCAAGATCTAATACTTCTATGAAGAACTCAAAGTCCAATTCTATAGTCTAAATTTCAGATCATCTCACTTTTCTTTCGTTCTGCTTTTCTCAAGGTCTGAGCATATTTCAGTGAATGCTATAACTTTTGCTACTGATTTCCAATTGACTTCGCTTTTTGAACCATTGAAAAGAAGACTTCAAGATCTACAACTTCTATGCAGACCTCAAAGGCCAATTCTATTGTCTAACTTCTTTGTTATCTCACTTTTCTTTCTGCTTCTTTCATTCTGCCTTTTACGCCCTTTTCTCGCCTATACATATTTCAAAGTAATGCTATAACTTTTGCTACAGATGTCCCGTTTTTGAACAATTGAAAAGAAGACTTCAAGATCTACAACTTCTATTAAGACCTCAAAGGCCAATTCTATCGTCTAGCTTCTTTATCATCTCACTTTTCTTTTGTCTGCTTTTTGCTTTTGTCTTTTTGTGTCTGTTTTTCTGCGTATGTATATATCTCAGTGCGAATGGTATAACTTTTGCTACAAATGTCCAATTGACTTCGTTTTTTAACCATTGAAAAGAAGACTTCAAGATCTACAACTTCTATGAAGACCTCAAAGGCTAATTATATCGCCTAACGCCTCAGATTATCTCACTTTTCTTTCGCTTCTTTTCATTCTGCCTTTTTCAATTCTGTTTTTCTCAAGGTTCTGACATATTTCAAGATTTAATATTATAACTTTTGCTACAGATGTCCAATTGACTTCATTTCTTAAACCATTGAAAAGACTCCTTCAAGATCCCCAACTTCTATGAAGACCTCAAAGGCCAATTCTATTGTATAACTTCTGTATCATCGCACTTTTCTTTCTTTCGCTTTCTGCAAGGCTCGTTTTTAAGGCTCTGCTTTTTCAAGGTTCAGACATATCTCGTATTAATACTATAACTTTTGCTATATATGTCCAATTGACTTCTTTTTTGAACCATTGAAAAAAAGACTTCAAGATCTAATACTTCTATGAAGACCTCAAAGTCCAATTCTATAGTCTAAGTTCTGTATCATCTCACTTTTCTTTCATTCGCTTTTTGCGCCGGTCTTTTAAGGCCTGCTTTTCTCAAGATCCGAGCATATTTCAGTGAATGCTATAACTTTTGGTACTGATTTCCAATTGACTTCGTTTTTAAACCATTGAAAAGACGCCTTCAAGATCTACAACTTCTATGCAGACCTTAAAGGCCAATTCTATCATATAACCTCTGTATCATCGCACTTTTCTTTCGTCGCTTTTTTCAATGCTGCTTTTTTATCTGCTTTTTCAAGGTCAGACATATCTCGTATGTAATACTATAACTTTTGCTATAGATGTCCAATTGACTTCTTTTTTGAACCATTGAAAAGAAGACTTCAAGATCTAATACTTCTATGAAGACCTCAAAGTCCAATTCTATAGTCTAAATTTCAGATCATCTCGCTTTTCTTTCGCTCGCTTTTATGCCGATCTTTTGCGTCTGTTTTTCTGCGTCTGAGCATATTTCAGTGTGAATGCTATAACTTTTGGTACTGATTTCCAATTAACTTAGTTTTTTCACAATTGAAAAGAAGACTTCAAGATCTACAACTTCTATGAAGACCTCAAAGGCCAATTCTATTGTCTAACTTCTTTGTTATCTCACTTTTCTTTCTTCTTCTTTCTCATTCTGCCTTTTTTTTATGATGTTTTTCTGAGTCTACACATATATCATTGCGAATGCTATAACTTTTGCTACAGATGTCCAATTAACTTCGTTTTTTAACAATTGAAAAGAAGACTTCAAGATCTACAACTTCTATGAAGACCTCAAAGGCCAATTCTATTGTCTAACTTCTTTGTTATCTCACTTTTCTTTCTTCTTTTTTCAATGTCTTTTTTGCTGGCCTGCTTTTTCTGAGTCTATACATATATCATTGCGAATGCTATAACTTTTGCTACAGATGTCCAATTAACTTCATTTTTGAATAATTGAAAAGAAGACTTCAAGATCTACAACTTCTATTAAGACCTCAAAGGCCAATTCTATCGTCTAGCTTCTGTATCATCTCACTTTTCTTTCATTCTTTCTTTCGCTTCGCTCTTTTTATGCCTGTTTTTCTAATGTATGTATATATCTCAGTGCAAATGGTATAACTTTTGTTACGGATGTCCAATTGACTTAGTTTTTGAACCATTGAAAAGAAGACTTCAAGATCTACAACTTCTATGAAGACCTCAAAAGTCAATTCTATCATCTAACTTCTGTATCAACTCACTTTTCTTTCATCTGCTTTTCTGCCTCTGTCGTTTTGTGTCTGTTTTTCTGCGTCTGTACATATCTCAGTACGAATGCTATAACTTTTTCTACAGATGTCCAATTGACTTCGTTTTTGAACCATTAAAAAGAAGGCTTCAAGATCTACAACTTCTATCAAGACCTAAAAGGCCAATTCTATCGTCTAACTTCTGTATCATCTCATTTTTCTTTCGTCTGCTTTTCTGCGTCAGTGTTTTTGCGTCTATTTTTCTGCGTCTGTACATATCTCAGTGCGAATGCTATACCTTTTGCAAAAGATGTCCAATTGACTTCATTTTTGAACCATTGAAAAAAATACTTCAAGATCTACAACTTCTATGAAGACCTAAAAGGCTAATTCTATCGTCTAACTTCTGTATCATCTCACTTTTCTTTCGATTCGCTTCTGGCTCTTTTTTTTGGGCTCTTTTTTTCACAGATGACATATCTCTGTATTAATAATATAACTTTTGCTATAGATTTCCAATTGACTTCGTTTTTGAACCATTGAAAAGAAGACTTCAAGATCTAATACTTCTATGAAGAACTCAAAGTCCAATTCTATAGTCTAAATTCTGTATCATCTCACTTTTCTTTCGTCTGCTTTTTCTCGTTCTCGAGCATATTTCAGTGTGAATGCTATAACTTTTGCTACTGATTTCCAATTGACTTCGTTTTTGAACCATTGAAAAGAAGACTTCAAGATCTACAACTTCTATGCAGACCTCAAAGGCCAATTCTATTGTCTAACTTCTTTGTTATCTCACTTTTCTTTCGCTCGCTTTTTCATACCTGTCTTTTTACGCCCTGCTTTTCGTCTATACATATTTCAAAGCATAATGCTATAACTTTTGCTACAGATGTCCCGTTTTTGAACAATTGAAAAGAAGACTTCAAGATCTACAACTTCTATTAAGACCTCAAAGGCCAATTCTATCGTCTAGCTTCTTTATCATCTCACTTTTCTTTTGTCTGCTTTTTTGCTTTTGTCTTTTTGTGTCTGTTTTTCTGCGTATGTATATATCTCAGTGCGAATGGTATAACTTTTGCTACAAATGTCCAATTGACTTCGTTTTTTAACCATTGAAAAGAAGACTTCAAGATCTACAACTTCTATGAAGACCTCAAAGGCTAATTATATCGCCTAACGCCTCAGATCATCTCACTTTTCTTTCGCTCCTTTTACTGGCTCTGCCTTTTTCAAGGCTCTGTTCTTCAAGGTTCTGACATATTTCAAGATTTAATATTATAACTTTTGCTACAGATGTCCAATTGACTTCATTTCTTAAACCATTGAAAAGACTCCTTCAAGATCCCCAACTTCTATGAAGACCTCAAAGGCCAATTCTATTGTATAACTTCTGTATCATCGCACTTTTCTTTCGTTTCTGCTTTTTCAAATGCTGCCTTTTTTAAGGCTCTTTTTCAAGGCTCAGACATATCTCGTGTATAATACTATAACTTTTGCTATATATGTCCAATTGACTTCTTTTTTGAACCATTGAAAAAAAGACTTCAAGATCTAATACTTCTATGAAGACCTCAAAGTCCAATTCTATAGTCTAAGTTCTGTATCATCTCACTTTTCTTTCGTCTGCTTTTTTGCGTCGGTCTTTTTGCGTCTGTTTTTCTGCATCTGAGCATATTTCAGTGTGAATGCTATAACTTTTGGTACTGATTTCCAATTGACTTCGTTTTTAAACCATTGAAAAGACGCCTTCAAGATCTACAACTTCTATGCAGACCTTAAAGGCCAATTCTATCATATAACCTCTGTATCATCGCACTTTTCTTTCGCCTCGCTTCTGCGTCTGCTTTTTAAGGCTCTGTTTTTCTGCGTTCAGACATATCTCGTATAATACTATAACTTTTGCTATAGATGTCCAATTGACTTCTTTTTTGAACCATTGAAAAGAAGACTTCAAGATCTAATACTTCTATGAAGACCTCAAAGTCCAATTCTATAGTCTAAATTCTGTATCATCTCAGTTTTCTTTCGTCTGCTTTTTTGCGTCGGTCTTTTTGCGTCTGTTTTTCTGCGTCTGAGCATATTTCAGTGTGAATGCTATAACTTTTGGTACTGATTTCCAATTAACTTAGTTTTTTCACAATTGAAAAGAAGACTTCAAGATCTACAACTTCTATGAAGACCTCAAAGGCCAATTCTATTGTCTAACTTCTTTGTTATCTCACTTTTCTTTCTTCTTCTTTTCTGCGTCTGTCTTTTTGCGTATGTTTTTCTGAGTCTACACATATATCATTGCGAATGCTATAACTTTTGCTACAGATGTCCAATTAACTTCGTTTTTTAACAATTGAAAAGAAGACTTCAAGATCTACAACTTCTATGAAGACCTCAAAGGCCAATTCTATTGTCTAACTTCTTTGTTATCTCACTTTTCTTTCTTCTTCTTTTCTGCGTCTGTCTTTTTGCGTCTGTTTTTCTTAGTCTATACATATATCATTACGAATGCTATAACTTTTGCTACAAATGTCCAATTAACTTCGTTTTTGAACCATTAAATAGAAGACTTCAAGATCTACAACTTCTATGAAGACCTCAAAAGTCAATTCTATCATCTAACTTCTGTATAAACTTTTCTTTCATCTGCTTTTCTGCCTCTGTCTTTTTGTGTCTGTTTTTCTGCGTCTGTACATTTCTTAGTGCGAATGCTATAAATTTTGCTACAGATGTCCAATTAACTTAGTTTTTTAACAATTGAAAAGAAGACTTCAAGATCTACAACTTCTATGAAGACCTCAAAGGCCAATTCTATTGTCTAACTTCTTTGTTATATCACTTTTCTTTCTTCTTCTTTTCTGCGTCTGTCTTTTTGCGTCTGTTTTTCTGAGTCTATACATATATCATTGCGAATGCTATAACTTTTGCTACAGATGTCCAATTAACTACGTTTTTGAACAATTGAAAAGAAGACTTCAAGATCTACAACTTCTATTAAGACCTCAAAGGCCAATTCTATCGTCTAGCTTCTGTATCATCTCACTTTTCTTTCTGTGCTCTTTTTCGCTTCGCATCTTTTTATGCCTATTTTTCTAATGTATGTATATATCTCAGTGCAAATGGTATAACTTTTGTTACAGATGTCCAATTGACTTAGTTTTTGAACCATTGAAAAGAATACTTCAAGATCTACAACTTCTATGAAGACCTAAAAGGTCAATTCTATCATCTAACATCTGTATCATCTGACTTTTCTATCGTCTTCTTTTTGCGTCTGTTTTTCTGCGTCTGTACATATCTCAAGGCGAATACTATAACTTTTGCTATAGATATCCAATTGACTTTCTTTTTGAACCCTTGAAAAGAAGACTTCAAGATCTACAACTTCTATGAAGACCTCCAAATCCAATTCTATAGTCTAACTTCTGTATCATCTCATTTTTCTTTCGCTCTGCTTTACTGCGCTCTTCTTTTTAAGGCCTGCTGTTTCAAGGTCTATACATATCTTAGTGCGAATGCTATAACTTTTGCTACAGATGTCTAATTAACTTAGTTTTTGAACAATTGAAAAGAAGACTTCAAGATCTACAACTTCTATGAAGACATCAAAGGCCAATTCTATTGTCTAACTTCTTTGTTATCTTACTTTTCTTTCGGCTCGCTTTTCAAATGCTGTTTTTTTCGCGCTATTTTTCTGCGTCTATTCATATTTCAGTGTGAATGCTATAACTTTTGCTATAGATGTCCAATTAACTTCGATTTTGAACAATTGAAAAGAAGACTTCAAGATCTACAACTTCTATTAAGACTTCAAAGGCCAATTCTATCGTCTAGCTTCTGTATCATCTCACTTTTCTTTCGTCTGCTTTTCTGCTTCTGTCTTTTTGGGCTTGTTTTTCTGCGTATGTATATATCTCAGTGCGAATGCTATAACTATTGCTCCAGATGTCCAATTAACTTCGTTTTTAAACAATTGAAAAGAAGACTTCAAGATCTACAGCTTCTATGAAGACCTCAAAGTCCAATTCTATCGTCTAGCTTCTGTATCATCTCACTTTTTTTCGTCTGCTTTACTTACATCTTTTTAAGGCCTTGCTTTTTCAAGGTCAGACATATCTCAAGGTAAATGCTATAACTTTTTCTACAGATTTCCAATTGACTTCGTTTTTGAACTATTGAAAAGAAGCCTTCAAGATTTACAACTTCTATGCATACCTCAAAGGCCAATTCTATCGTCTAACTTCTGTATCATCTCACTTTTCTTATGTCCGCTTTTACACGCCCTGCCTTTTTTGCCTGCTTTTCAAGTGCTGTACATATCTCAAGATTTAATGCTATAACTTTTTCTACAGATGTCCAATTGACTTCGTTTTTGAACCATTAAAAAGAAAGCTTCAAGATCTACAACTTCTATCAAGACCTAAAAGGCCAATTCTATCGTCTAACTTCTGTATCATCTCATTTTCCTTTCGCTCTTTTTTACACAAGAGTGTTTTTGCATCTATTTTTCTCGCTTCAGACATATCTCAAAGTAATGCTATACCTTTTGCAAAAGATGTCCAATTGACTTCATTTTTGAACCATTGAAAAAAAGACTTCAAGATCTACAACTTCTATGAAGACCTAAAAGGCTAATTCTATCGTCTAACTTCTGTATCATCTCACTTTTCTTTCGCTCCTTTTTCAAGTCTCTTTTTTCAAGGCTTCTGCTTTTCTGCGTATGTACATATCTCAGGGCAAATACTATAACTTTTTCTATAGATTTCCAATTGACTTCGTTTTTGAACCATTGAAAAGAAGACTTCAAGATCTAATACTTCTATGAAGAACTCAAAGTCCAATTCTATAGTCTAAATTTCAGATCATCTCACTTTTCTTTCGCTCTGCTTTTTCTCTATTCTGAGCATATTTCAGTGTGAATGCTATAACTTTTGCTATCGATTTCCAATTGACTTCGTTTTTGAACCATTGAATAGAAGACTTCAAGATCTACAACTTCTATGCAGACCTCAAAGGCCAATTCTATTGTCTAACTTCTTTGTTATCTCACTTTTCTTTCGCTTTTCTTTTACTCTGCATTTTTTACGCCCTGTTTCTTCAAGGTGCAGTACATATTTCAAAGGTAATATTATAACTTTTGCTACAGATGTCCAATTGACTTCATTTCTTAAACCATTGAAAAGACGCCTTCAAGATCCACAACTTCTATGAAGACCTCAAAGGCCAATTATATCGTATAACTTCTGTATAATCGCACTTTTCTTTCGTCTGCTTTTCTGCGTCTGTCTTTTTGCGGCTCTGCTTTTTCAAGGTGCTGACATATCTCGTATGAATACTATAACTTCTGCTATAGATGTCCAATTGACTTCTTTTTTGAACCATTGAAAAGAAGACTTCAAGATCTAATACTTCTATGAAGACCTCAAAGTCCAATTCTATAGTCTAAATTTTGTATCTCACTTTTCTTTCGTCTCCTTTTTTGCGTCGGTCTTTTTGAGTCTGTTTTTCTGCGTCTGAGCATATTTCAGTGTGAATGCTATAACTTTTTGTACTGATTTCCAATTGACTTCGTTTTTGAACCATTGAAAAGAAGACTTCAAGATCTACAATTTCTATGAAGACCTCAAAGGTCAATTCTATTATCTAACTTCTGTATCAACTCACTTTTCTTTCATCTGCTTTTCTGCCTCTGTCTTTTTGTGTCTGTTTTTCTGCGTCTGTACATATCTTAGTGCGAATACTATAAATTTTGCAACAGATGTCCAATTAACTTAGTTTTTTAACAATTAAAAAGAAGACTTCAAGATCTACAACTTCTATGAAGACCTCAAAGGCCAATTCTATTGTCTAACTTCTTTGTTATCTCACTTTTCTTTCTTCTTCTTTTCTGCGTCTGTCTTTTTGCGTCTGTTTTTCTGAGTCTATACATATATCATTGCGAATGCTATAACTTTTGCTACAGATGTCCAATTAACTTCGTTTTTGAACAATTGAAAAGAAGACTTCAAGATCTACAACTTCTATTAAGACCTCAAAGGCCAATTCTATCGTCTAGCTTCTGTATCATCTCACTTTTCTTTCGTCTGCTTTTCTGCTTCTGTCTTTTTGCGTCTGTTTTTCTACGTATGTATATATCTCAGTGCAAATGGTATAACTTTTGTTACAGATGTCCAATTGACTTAGTTTTTGAACCATTGAAAAGAAGACTTCAAGATCTACAACTTCTATGAAGACCTCAAAAGTCAATTCTATCATCTAACTTCTGTATCAACTCACTTTTCTTTCATCTGCTTTTCTGCCTCTGTCGTTTTGTGTCTGTTTTTCTGCGTCTGTACATATCTCAATACGAATGCTATAACTTTTTCTACAGATGTCCAATTGACTTCGTTTTTGAACCATTAAAAAGAAGGCTTGAAGATCTACAACTTCTATCAAGACCTAAAAGGCCAATTCTATCGTCTAACTTCTGTATCATCTCATTTTCTTTCGCTCCGCTTTTCACACAAGTGTTTTTAAGTCTATTTTTCTCAAGGCCTCAGACATAGCTCAAATGAATGCTATACCTTTTGCAAAAGATGTCCAATTGACTTCATTTTTGAACCATTGAAAAAAATACTTCAAGATCTACAACTTCTATGAAGACCTAAAAGGCTAATTCTATCGTCTAACTTCTGTATCATCTCACTTTTCTTTCGCCTGCCTTTTAAGGTTCTCTTTTTTCAATACCTGCTTTTTCTCACAGATGTACATATCTCGTATTAATAATATAACTTTTGCTATAGATTTCCAATTTACTTCGTTTTTGAACCATTGAAAAGAAGACTTCAAGATCTAATACTTCTATGAAGAACTCAAAGTCCAATTCTATAGTCTAAATTCTGTATCATCTCACTTTTCTTTCGTCTGTTTTTCTGCGTCTGAGCATATTTCAGTGTGAATGCGATAACTTTTGGTACTGATTTCCAATTGACTTCATTTTTGAACCATTGAAAAGAAGACTTCAAGATCTAAAACTTCTATGAAGACCTCAAAGGTCAATTCTATTATCTAACTTCTGTATCAACTCACTTTTCTTTTATCTGCTTTTCTGCCTCTGTCTTTTTGTGTCTATTTTTCTGCGTCTGTACATATCTTAATGCGAATGCTATAAATTTTGCTACAGATGTCCAATTAACTTAGTTTTTTAACAATTGAAAAGAAGACTTCAAGATCTACAACTTCTATGAAGACCTCAAAGAACAATTCTATTGTCTAACTTCTTTGTTATCTCACTTTTCTTTCTTCTTCTTTTCTGCGTCTGTCTTTTTGCGTATATTTTTCTGAGTCTATACATATATCATTGCGAATGCTATAACTTTTGCTACAGATGTCCAATTAACTTCGTTTTTGAACAATTGAAAAGAAGACTTCAAGATCTACAACTTCTATTAAGACCTCAAAGGCCAATTCTATCGCTCTAGCTTCAGATCATCTCACTTTTCTTTCGCCCCTTTTACTTTCGTTTTTTAAGGCCTGTTTTTCTACGATGTATATATCTCAGTGCAAATGGTATAACTTTTGTTACAGATGTCCAATTGACTTAGTTTTTGAACCATTGAAAAGAAGACTTCAAGATCTACAACTTCTATGAAGACCTCAAAAGTCAATTCTATCATCTAACTTCTGTATCAACTCACTTTTCTTTCATCTGCTTTTCTGCCTCTGTCTTTTTGTGTCTTTTTTTCTGCGTCTGTACATTTCTTAGTGCGAATGCTATAAATTTTGCTACAGATGTCCAATTAACTTAGTTTTTTAACAATTGAAAAGAAGACTTCAAGATCTACAACTTCTATGAAGACCTCAAAGGCCAATTCTATTGTCTAACTTCTTTGTTATCTCACTTTTCTTTCTTCTTCTTTTCTGCGTCTGTCTTTTTGCGTATGTTTTTCTGAGTCTATACATATATCATTGCGAATGCTATAACTTTTGCTACAGATGTCCAATTAACTTCGTTTTTGAACAATTGAAAAGAAGACTTCAAGATCTACAACTTCTATTAAGACCTCAAAGGCCAATTCTATCGTCTAGCTTCTGTATCATCTCACTTTTCTTTCTTCTGCTTTTCTGCTTCTGTCTTTTTGCGTCTATTTTTCTACGTATGTATATATCTCAGTGCAAATGGTATAACTTTTGTTACAGATGTCCAATTGACTTAGTTTTTGAACCATTGAAAAGAATACATCAAGATCTACAACTTCTATGAAGACCTCAAAGGTCAATTCTATCATCTAACATCTGTATCATCTCACTTTTCTATCGTCTTCTTTTCTGCGTCTGTCTTTTGCGTCTGTTCTTCTGCGTCTGTACATATTTCAGTGCGAATGTTATAACTTTTGCTACAGATGTCCAATTGACTTCGTTTTTGAACCATTGAAAAGATGCCTTCAAGATCTACAACTTCTATGCAGACCTCAAATGCCAATTCTATCGTATAACTTCTGTATCATCTCACTTTTCTTTCGTCTTCTTTTCTGCGTCTGTCTTTTTGCGTCTGTTTTTCTGCGTCTGTACATATCTAAGTGCGAATGCTATAACTATTGCTAAAGATGTCCAATTAACTTCGTTTTTAAACAATTGAAAAGAAGACTTCAAGATCTACAACTTCTATGCAGACCTCAAAGTCCAATTCTATAGCCTAACTTCAGATTATCTCGCTTTTCTTTAAATGCGCTTTTTCGAATCTGTCTTTTTGCATCTGCTTTTTCGTGCAGACATATCTCAAAATAATGCTATAACTTTTGCTACAGATGTCTAACTGACTTTATTTTTAAACCATTGAAAAGAAGCCTTCAAGATGTACAAGTTCTATGAAGACCTCAAAGGCCAATTCTATTGTCTAACTTCTTTGTTATCTCACTTTTCTTTCGCTCGCTTTTTCGCTTCGTCTTTTTAAGGTGCTTTTTCGCATCTATACATATTTCAGTGCGAATGCTATAAATTTTGCTACAGATGTCCAATTAACTTTGTTTTTGAACAATTAAAAAGAAGACTTCAAGATCTACAACTTCTATTAAGACCTCAAAGGCCAATTCTATCGTCTAGCTTCTGTATCATCTCACTTTTCTTTCGTCTGCTTTTCTGCTTCTCTCTTTTTCTGTCTGTTTTTCTGCGTATGTATATATCTCAGTGCGAATGGTATAACTTTTGCTACAGATGTCCAATTGACTTCGTTTATTTAACCATTGAAAAGAAGACTTCACGATCTACAACTTCTATGAAGACCTCAAAGTCCAATTCTATCGTCTAACTTCTGTATCATCTCACTTTTCTTACGTCTGCTTTTCTGCGTCTGTCTTGTTGCGTCTGTTCTTCTGCGTCTGTACATATTTCAGTGCGAATATTATAACTTTTGCTACAGATGTCCAATTGACTTCATTTTTAAACCATTGAAAAAACGCCTTCAAGATCTACAACTTCTATGAAGACCTCAAAGGCCAATTCTATCGTCTAGATTTTGTATCATCTCACTTTTCTTTCGTCTGCTTTTTTGTGTCGGTCTTTTTGCGTCTGTTTTCTGCGTCTATACATATTTCAGTGCGAATGCTATAACTTTTGCTACAGATGTCCAATTAATTTCGTTTTTGAATAATTGAAAAGAAGACTTCAAGATCTACAACTTCTATTAAGACCTCAAAGGCCAATTCTATCGTCTAGCTCCTGTATCATTTCACTTTTCTTTCGTCTGCTTTTCTGCTTCTGTCTTTTTGCTTCTGTTTTTCTGCGTATATATATATCTTAGTGCGAATGGTATAACTTTTGCTACAGATGTCCAATTGACTTCATTTTTAAACCATTGAAAAGATGCCTTCAAGATCTACAACTTCTATGCAGACCTTAAAGGCCAATTCTATCGTATAACCTCTGTATCATCGCACTTTTCTTTCGTCTGCTTTTCTGCATCTGTCTTTTTGCGTCTGTTTTTCTGCGTCTGTACATATTTCAGTACGAATGCTATAACTTTTGCTACAGATGTCCAATTGACATCGTTTTTAAACCATTGAAAAGAAGGCTTCAAGATCAACAACTTCTATGAAGACCTAAAAGGCCAATTCTATCGTCTAACTTCTGTATCATCTAACTTTTGTTTCGTCTGCTTTTCTGCGCCTGTCTTTTTGCGTCTGTTTCTCTGCGTCTGAGCATATTTCAGTGTGAATGCTATAACTTTTGCTACTGATTTACAATTGACTTCGTTTTTGAACTTTTGAAAACAAGACTTCAAGATCTACAACTTCTATGCAGACCTCAAAGGCCAATTCTATCGTCTAGCTTCTGTATCATCTCACTTTTCTTTCTTCTGCCTTTCTGCTTCTGTCTTTTTGCGTCTGTTTTTCTGCGTAAGTACATATCTCAGTGCGAATAGTATAACTTTTGCTACAGATGTCCAATTGACTTCGTTTTTGAACCTTTGAAAAGAAGACTTCAAGATCTACAACTTCTATGAAGACCTAAAATGCCAATTCTATCATCTAACTTCTGTATCAACTCACTTTTCTTTCGTGCTTACTGCGTACATCTTTTTTAATGCCTGCTTTTTCAAGGCATCAGACATATCTCGTATAATACTATAACTTTTGCTATATATGTCCAATTGACTTCTTTTTTGAACCATTGAAAAAAAGACTTCAAGATCTAATACTTCTATGAAGACCTCAAAGTCCAATTCTATAGTCTAAGTTCTGTATCATCTCACTTTTCTTTCGTCTGCTTTTTTGCGTCGGTCTTTTTGCGTCTGTTTTTCTGCATCTGAGCATATTTCAGTGTGAATGCTATAACTTTTGGTACTGATTTCCAATTGACTTCGTTTTTAAACCATTGAAAAGACGCCTTCAAGATCTACAACTTCTATGCAGACCTTAAAGGCCAATTCTATCATATAACCTCTGTATCATCGCACTTTTCTTTCGTCTGCTTTTCTGCGTCTGTCTTTTTGCGTCTGTTTTTCTGCGTCTGTACATATCTCAGGGCGAATACTATAACTTTTGCTATAGATGTCCAATTGACTTCTTTTTTGAACCATTGAAAAGAAGACTTCAAGATCTAATACTTCTATGAAGACCTCAAAGTCCAATTCTATAGTCTAAATTCTGTATCATCTCAGTTTTCTTTCGTCTGCTTTTTTGCGTCGGTCTTTTTGCGTCTGTTTTTCTGCGTCTTAGCATATTTCAGTGTGAATGCTATAACTTTTGGTACTGATTTCCAATTAACTTAGTTTTTTAACAATTGAAAAGAAGACTTCAAGATCTACAACTTCTATGAAGACCTCAAAGGCCAATTCTATTGTCTAACTTCTTTGTTATCTCACTTTTCTTTCTTCTTCTTTTCTGCGTCTGTCTTTTTGCGTATGTTTTTCTGAGTCTACACATATATCATTGCGAATGCTATAACTTTTGCTACAGATGTCCAATTGACTTCGTTTTTGAACTTTTGAAAAGAAGACTTCAAGATCTACAACTTCTATGCAGACCTCAAAGGCCAATTCTATCGTCTAGCTTCTGTATCATCTCACTTTTCTTTCGTCTGCTTTTCTGCTTCTGTCTTTTTGCGTCTGTTTTTCTGCGTAAGTACATATCTCAGTGCGAATAGTATAACTTTTGCTACAGATGTCCAATTGACTTCGTTTTTGAACCTTTGAAAAGAAGACTTGAAGATCTACAACTTCTCTGAAGACCTAAAATGCCAATTCTATCATCTAACTTCTGTATCAACTCACTTTTCTTTCGTCTGCTTTTCTGCGTCTATCTTTTAGTGTCTGTTTTTCTGCGTCTGTACATATCTTAGTGCGAATGCTATAACTTTTGCTACAGATGTGCAATTAACTTCTTTTTTTAACAATTGAAAAAGAAGACTTCAAGATCTACAACTTCTATGAAGACCTCAAAGGCCAATTCTATTGTCTAACTTCTTTATTATCTCACTTTTCTTTAGTCTGCTTTTCTCCGCCCTCATCTTTTTAAATACATTTTTTCAAGCATCTATAGATATTTCAGTGCGAATGCTATAACTTTTGCTACAGATGTCCAATTAACTTCATTTTTGAACAAATGAAAAGAAGACTTCAAGATCTACAACTTCTATTAAGACCTCAAAGGCCAATTCTATTGTCTAGCTTCTATATCATCTCACTTTTCTTTCGTCTGCTTTTCTGCTCTGTCTTTTTGCGTCAGTTTTTCTGCGATGTCCAATTGACTTCGTTTTTGAACCATTGAAAAGAAGACTTCAAGATCTACAACTTCTATGAAGACCTCAAAGGCCAATTCTATCGTCTAACTTCTGTATCATCTCACTTTTCTTTCGTTTACTTTTACTGCGATTCTCTTTTTGGCCTGCTTTTTTACTGCGTCATATATATTTCAGTCATGAATACTATAACTTTTGCTACAGATGTCCAATTTACTACGTTTTTGAACCATTGTAAAGAAAACTTCGAGACCTGCAACTTCTATGAAGACTTTAAGGGCCAATTATATCGTATAACGTCTGTTTCATCTCAATTTTCTTTCGCTGCGCTTTTCTGCGTCATCTTTTTATGATGTTTTTCAAGCGTTCAGACATATCTCAGTGCGAAAGCTATAACTTTTGCTACAGATGTCTAATTGACTTCATTTTTGAACCATTGAAAAGAAGACTTCAACATCTACAACTTCTATGAAGACCTAAAATGCCAATTCTATCATCTAGCTTCTGTATCATCTCACTTTTCTTTCGTCTGCTTTTCTGCTTCTGTCTTTTTGCGTCAGTTTTTCTGCGATGTCCAATTGACTTCGTTTTTGAACCATTGAAAAGAAGACTTCAAGATCTACAACTTCTATGAAGACCTCAAAGGCCAATTCTATCGTCTAACGTCTGTATCATCTCACTTTTCTTTCGTTTTCTTTTTTGCGTCTGTCTTTTTGCGTCTGTTTTTCTGCATCTGTACATATCTCAGTGCGAATGCTATAACTTTTGTTACAGATGTCTAATTGACTTCGTTTTTGAACCATTGAAAAGAAGACTTCAAGTTCTACAACATCTATGAAGACCTCAAAGGCCAATTGTATCGTCTAACTTCCTTATCATCTCACTTTTCTTTCGTTTACTTTTCTGCGATTCTCTTTTTGCCTGCTTTTTTTAAGGCGTCATACATATTTCAAGTCATAATACTATAACTTTTGCTACAGATGTCCAATTTACTACGTTTTTGAACCATTGTAAAGAAAACTTCGAGACCTGTAACTTCTATGTAGACTTTAAGGGCCAATTATATCGTATAACGTCTGTTTCATCTCAATTTTCTTTTGTCTGCTTTTCTGCATCTGTGTTTTTGCGTCTGTTTTTCTGCGTCTGTACATATCTAAGTGCGAATGCTATAACTATTGCTACAGATGTCCAATTAACTTCGTTTTTAAACAATTGAAAAGAAGACTTCAAGATCTACAACTTCTATGAAGACCTCAAAGTCCAATACTATAGTCTAACTTCTGTATCATCTCACTTTTCTTTCGCTCGCTTTTACGAATTACATCTTTTTTAAGGCTCTGTTTTTCTCAAGGCTCAGACATATCTCAAGTAATGCTATAACTTTTGCTACAGATGTCTAACTGACTTTATTTTTAAACCATTGAAAAGAAGCCTTCAAGATCTACAACTTCTATGAAGACCTCAAAGGCCAATTCTATCGTCTAACTTCTGTATCATCTCACTTTTCTTTCGTCTTCTTTTCTGCGTCTGTCTTTTTGCGTCTGTTTTTCTGCGTCTATACATATCTCAGTGCGAATGCTATAACTTTTGTTTCAGATATCCAATTGACTTCGTTTCTGAACCATTGAAAAGAAGACTTCAAGATCTACAACTTCTATGCAGACCTCAAAGGCCAATTCTATCGTCTAGTTTCTGTATAATCTCACTTTTCTTTCGTCTACTTTTCTGCGTTTATCTTTTTGCGTCAGTTTTTCTGCGTCTGTAAGAATCTCAGTGCGAATGCTATAACTTTTGCTACAGATGTCCAATTGACTTCGTTTTTGAACCATTGAAAAGACGACTTCGATATCTAAAACTTCTATGAAGACCTCAAAGGCCAATTCTATCGTCTAACTTCTGTATCATCTCACTTTTCTTTCGTCTGCTTTTCTGCGTCTGTCTTTTTGCGTCTGTTTTTCTGCGTCTGTACATATCTCAGTGCGAATGCTATAACTTTTGTTACGGATATCTAATTGACTTCATTTTTAAACCATTGAAAAGAAGATTTTAAGATCTACAACTTCTATGAAGACCTCAGAGGCCAATTGTATCGTCTACTTTCTGTATCATGTCACTTTTCTTTCGATTGCTTTTCTGCGTCTCTCTTTTTGCGTCTTTTTTTTTGCTTCTGTACATATCTCAGTGCGAATGCTATAACTTTTACTACAGATGTCAAATTGACTTTTTTTTTGAATCATTGAAAAGAAGACTTCAAGATCTACAACTTCTATGAAGACCTCAAAGGCCAATTCTATCGTATAACATCTGTATCATCTCACTTTTCTTTTATGCGCTTTTACTGCCTCTTTTTTAAATGCATTTTTCTCAAGGCTCAGATATCTCAAAGCTAATGCTATAACTATTGCTCCAGATGTCCAATTAACTTCGTTTTTGAACAATTGAAAAGAAGACTTCAAGATCTACAACTTCTTTGAAGACCTCAAAGGCCAATTCTATCGTATAACGTCTGTATCATCTCACTTTTTTTTCGTCGTCTTTTCTGCGTCTGTCTTTTTGCGTCTGTTTTTCTGCGTCTGTACATATCTCGGTGCAAAAGCTATAACTTTTTCTACAGATGTCCAATTGACTTCGTTTTTGAACTATTGAAAAGAAGCCTTCAAGATCTACAACTTCTATGCAGACCTCAAAGACCAATTCTATCGTCTAACTTCTATATCATCTCACTTTTCTTTTATCCGCTTTTACGTGCCTCTTTTTACGCTTGTTTTTCTCTGCGTGCATACATATCTCAAGATTTAATGCTATAACTTTTGCTACAGATGTCCAATTGACATCGTTTTTAAACCATTGAAAAGAAGGCTTCAAGATCAACAACTTCTATGAAGACCTAAAAGGCCAATTCTATCGTCTAACTTCTGTATCATCTAGCTTTTCTTTCGCCTCGCTTTTTAGCCTTTCTTTTTAAATCTGCTTTTTCAAGGTCGAGCATATTTCAGTGTGAATGCTATAACTTTTGCTACTGATTTACAATTGACTTCGTTTTTGAACTTTTGAAAAGAAGACTTCAAGATCTACAACTTCTATGCAGACCTCAAAGGCCAATTCTATCGTCTAGCTTCTGTATCATCTCACTTTTCTTTCGCTCGCTTTTACCTTCATCTTTTTTAATCCTGTTTTTCTGCGTAAGTATATATCTCAGTGCGAATAGTATAACTTTTGCTACAGATGTCCAATTGACTTCGTTTTTTAACCTTTGAAAAGAAGACTTCAAGATCTACAACTTCTATGAAGACCTAAAATGCCAATTCTATCATCTAACTTCTGTATCAATTCACTTTTCTTTCGTCTGCTTTTCTGCGTCTATCTTTTAGTGTCTGTTTTTCTGCGTCTGTACATATCTTAGTGCGAATGCTATAACTTTTGCTACAGATGTGCAATTAACTTCTTTTTTTAACAATTGAAAAGAAGACTTCAAGATCTACAACTTCTATGAAGACCTCAAAAGCCAATTCTATTGTCTAACTTCTTTATTATCTCACTTTTCTTTCGTCTGCTTTTCTCCGTCTGTCTTTTTGCGTCTGTTTTTCTGCATCCATAGATATTTCAGTGTGAATGCTATAACTTTTGCTACAGATGTCCAATTAACTTCATTTTTGAACAAATGAAAAGAAGACTTCAAGATCTACAACTTCTATTAAGACCTCAAAGGCCAATTCTATCGTCTAGCTTCTATATCATCTCACTTTTCTTTCGTCTGCTTTTCTGCTCTGTCTTTTTGCGTCAGTTTTTCTGCGATGTCCAATTGACTTTGTTTTTGAACCATTGAAAAGAAGACTTCAAGATCTACAACTTCTATGAAGACCTCAAAGGCCAATTCTATCGTCTAACTTCTGTATCATCTCACTTTTCTTTCGTTTACTTTTCTGCGATTCTCTTTTTGCGTCTGTTTTTTTGCGTCTGTACATATTTCAGTGCGAATACTATAACTTTTGCTACAGATGTCCAATTTACTACGTTTTTGAACCATTGTAAAGAAAACTTCGAGACCTGCAACTTCTATGAAGACTTTAAGGGCCAATTATATCGTATAACATCTGTTTCATCTCAATTTTCTTTCGTCTGCTTTTCTGCGTCTGTCTTTTTGCGTTTGTTTTTCTGCGTATGTACATATCTCAGTGCGAAAGCAATAACTTTTGCTACAGATGTCCAATTGACTTCATTTTTGAACCATTGAAAAGAAGCCTTCGAGACCTACAACTTCTATGATGACCTCAAAGGCCAATTCTATCGTATAACATCTTTATTATCTCACTTTTCGTTCGTCTACTTTTCTGCGTCTGTTTTTCTGCGTCTGTACATATCTAAGTGCGAATGCTATAACTATTGATACAGATGTCCAATTAACTTTGTTTTTAAACAATTGAAAAGAAGACTTCAAGATCTACAACTTCTATGAAGACCTCAAAGTCTAATTCTATAGTCTAACTTCTGTATCATCTCACTTTTCTTTCGTCTGCTCTTCGGCGTCTGTCCTTTTGCGTCTGTTTTTCTGCTTCTGTACATATCTCAGTGCGAATGTTATAACTTTTGCTACAAATGTCTAATTGACTTCTTTTTTGAACCATTGAAAAGAAGACTTCAAGATCTACAACTTATATGAAGACCTAAAATGCCAATTATATCATCTAACTTCTGTATCAACTCACTTTTCTTTCGTCTGCTTTTCTGCGTCTGTCTTTTAGTGTCTATTTTTCTGCGTCAGTACATATCTTAGTGAGAATGCTATTACTTTTTCTACAGATGTGCAATTAACTTCATTTTTGAACAATTGAAAAGAAGACTTCAAGATCTACAACTTATATGAAGACCTCAAAGGCCAATTCTATTGTCTAACTTCTTTATTATCTCACTTTTCTTTCGTCTGCTTTTCTCCGTCTGTATTTTTGCGTCTGTTTTTCTGCGTCTATAGATATTTCAGTGCGAATGCTATAACTTTTGCTACAGATGTCCAATTAACTTCATTTTTGAACAAATGAAAAGAAGACTTCAAGATCTACAACTTCTATTAAGACCTCAAAGGCCAATTCTATCGTGTAGCTTCTGTATCATGTCACTTTTCTTTCGTCTTCTTTTCTGCTTCGGTCTTTTTGCGTATGTTTTTCTGCGATGTCCAATTGACTTCCTTTTTGAACCATTGAAAAGAAGACTTCAAGATCTACAACTTCTATGAAGACCTCAAAGGCCAATTCTATCGTCTAACTTCTGTATCATCTCACTTTTCTTTCGTTTGCTTTTTTAATGCATGCCTTTTTGCCTATTTTTTCAAGATCTCAGACATATCTCGGTCTGAATGCTATAACTTTTGTTACAGATGTCTAATTGACTTCGTTTTTGAACCATTGAAAAGAAGACTTCAAGTTCTACAACTTCTGTGAAGACCTCAAAGGCCAATTGTATCGTCTAACTTCCTTATCATCTAACTTTTCTTTCGTTTACTTTTCTGCGATTCTCTTTTTGAGTCTGTTTTTCTGCGTCTGTACATATTTCAGTGCGAATACTATAACTTTTGCTACAGATGTCCAATTTACTACGTTTTTGAACCATTGTAAAGAAAACTTCGAGACCTGCAACTTCTATGAAGACTTTAAGGGCCAATTATATCGTATAACATCTGTTTCATCTCAATTTTCTTTCGTCTACTTTTCTGCGTCTGTCTTTTTGCGTCTGTTTTTCTGCGTCTGTACATATCTAAGTGCGAATGCTATAACTATTGCTACAGATGTCCAATTAACTTCTTTTTTAAACAATTGAAAAGAAGACTTCAAGATCTACAACTTTTATGAAGACCTCAAAGTCCAATACTATAGTCTAACTTCTGTATCATCTCACTTTTCTTTAAATGCGCTTTTACGAAGTCTGTCTTTTTCGTCTATTTTTCTGCGGCTCAGACATATCTCGGTCTGAATGCTATAACTTTTGCTACAGATGTCTAACTGACTTTATTTTTAAACCATTGAAAAGAAGCCTTCAAGATCTACAACTTCTATGAAGACCTCAAAGGCCAATTCTATCGTCTAACTTCTGTATCATCTCACTTTTCTTTAGTCTTCTTTTCTGCGTCTGTCTTTTTGCGTCTGTTTTTCTGCGTCTATACATATCTCAGTGCGAATCCTATAACTTTTGCTATAGATATCCAATTGACTTCGTTTCTGAACCATTGAAAAGAAGACTTCAAGATCTACAACTTCTATGCAGACCTGAAAGGCCAATTCTATCGTCTAGTTTCTGTATCATCTCACTTTTCTTTCGTCTACTTTTCTGCGTTTATCTTTTTGCGTCTGTTTTTCTGCGTCTGTATAAATCTCAGTGCGAATGCTATAACTTTTGGTACAGATGTCCAATTGACTTCGTTTTTGAACCATTGAAAAGAAGACTTCGATATCTAAAACTTCTATGAAGACCTCAAAGGCCAATTCTATCGTCTAACTTCTGTATCATCTCACTTTTCTTTCGCTACGCTTTTACTGCCCTCTTTTTTGCGTCTGTTTTTCTCGTGCATACATATCTCAAGATTTAATGCTATAACTTTTGTTACGGATATCTAATTGACTTCATTTTTAAACCATTGAAAAGAAGATTTCAAGATCTACAACTTCTATGCAGACCTCAGAGGCCAATTGTATCGTCTACTTTCTGTATCATGTCACTTTTCTTTCGATTGCTTTTCTGCGTCTCTCTTTTTGCGTCTTTTTTTTTGCGTCTGTATATATCTCAGTACGAATGCTATAACTTTTGCTACAGATGTCTAATTGACTTCGTTTTTGAACCATTGTAAAGAAGACTTCAATACCTACAACTTCTATGAAGACCTCAAAGGCCAATATTATCGTATAACGTCTGTATCATCTCATTTTTCTTTTATGCCTTTTACTGCGTCATCTTTTTAAGGCATTTTTTCAAGCTCAGAGATATCTCGGTCTAATGCTATAACTATTGCTCTAGATGTCCAATTAACTTTGTTTTTGAACAATTGAAAAGAAGACTTCAATATCTACAACTTCTATGAAGACCTCAAAGGCCAATTCTATCGTCTAACTTCTGTATCATCTCACTTTTCTTTCCTCTCTTTTACGCTTCGTCTTTTAAATGCATTTTCCGCTTCAGACATATCTCAAAGGCAAATGCTATAACTTTTTCTACAGATGTCCAATTGACTTCGTTTTTGAACTATTGAAAAGAAGCCTTCAAGATCTACAACGTCTATGCAGACCTCAAAGACCAATTCTATCGTCTAACTTCTGTATCATCTCACTTTTCTTTTGTCTGCTTTTCTGCGTCTGTCTTTTTGCGCCTGTTTTTCTGCGTCTGTACATATCTCAGTGCGAATGCTATAACTTTTGCTACAGATATCCAATTGACATCGTTTTTAAACCATTCAAAAGAAGGCTTCAAGATCTACAACTTCTTTGAAGATTTAAAAGGCCAATTCTATCATCTAACTTCTGTATCCTCTCACTTTTCTTTCGTCTGCTTTTCTGCGTCTGTCTTTTTGCGTTTGTTTTTCTGCGTCTGTACATTTCTCAAGGCGAATACTATAACTTTTGCTATAGATGTCCAATTGACTTTGTTTTTGAACCATTGAAAAGAAGACTTCAAGATCTACAACTTCTATGAAGACCTCAAAGTCCAATTCTATAGTCTAACTTCTGTATCATCTCACTTTTTTTCGCCTTTTTTTATGCCCGTCGTATTTTTAAATACATGCTTTTCTGCAATCATACATATCTCAAGACTGAATCCTATATCTTCTGCTACAGATGTCCAATTGACTTTGTTTTTAAACCATTGAAAAGAAGGCTTCAAGATCTACAACTTCTATGAAGACCTTAAAGGCCAAATCTATCCTCTAACTTCTGTATCATCTCACTTTTCTTTCGTCAGCTTTTTTGCGTATGACTTTTTGCGTCTGTTTTTCTGCGTCTGTACATATCTCAGCGCGAATGCTATAACTTTTACTACTGATGTCAAATTGACTTTGCTTTTGAATCATTGAAAAGAAGACTTCAAGATCTACAACTTCTATGAAGACCTCAAAGGCCAATTCTATCGTATAACATCTGTATCATCTCACTTTTCTTTCGCCCGCTTTTACTCGTCGCCTTTTTAAGGCCTGCTTTTCTGCGGCATCAGATATCTCGGTCTAATGCTATAACTATTGCTCCAGATGTCCAATTAACTTCGTTTTTGAACAATTGAAAAGAAGACTTCAAGATCTACAACTTCTATGAAGACCTCAAAGGCCAATTCTATCGTATAACGTCTGTATCATCTCACTTTTCTTTCGCTCGCTTTTAAAAGGCCTCTTTTTTAATCCTGTTTTTCAAGGTCAGACATATCTCGGTGCAAAAGCTATAACTTTTTCTACAGATGTCCAATTGACTTCGTTTTTGAACTATTGAAAAGAAGCCTTCAAGATCTACAACTTCTATGCAGACCTCAAAGACCAATTCTATCGTCTAACTTCTATATCATCTCACTTTTCTTTTGTGCGCTTTTACATTCTGCATCTTTTTATGTTTGTTTTTCTCAAGTCAGACATATCTCGGTCGCGAATGCTATAACTTTTGCTACAGATGTACAATTGACATCGTTTTTAAACCATTGAAAAGAAGGCTTCAAGATCAACAACTTCTATGAAGACCTCAAAGGCCAATTCTATCGTCTAACTTCTGTATCATCTCACTTTTCTTTCGTCCGCTTTTCTGCATCTGTCTTTTTGCGCCTGTTTTTCTGCGTCTGTACATATCTCAGTTTGAATGCTATAACTTTTGCTACAGATGTCTAATTGACTTCTTTTTTAAACCATTGAAAAGAAGACTTCAAGATCTACAACTTCTATGAAGTCCTCAAAGGCCAATTCTATCGTCTAACTTCTGTATCATCTCAGTTTTCTTTCGTTTGCTTTTCTACGTCTCTCTTTTTGCGTCTGTTTTTCTGCGTCTGTACATATCTCAGTGCGATTGTTACCGAGTTTGCCGCCGGATTGGGAGACGGAGATTGGGATTGACCTTGTTCCAGGTACCGCTCCTATATCTATACGTCCATATAGGATGGCACCGGAGGAACTGAGGGAGCTTAAGGCTCAGTTGTAGGAGTTGTTGGATAAGGGGTTTATTAGACCCAGTGTTTCACCGTGGGGAGCTCCAGTGTTGTTCGTGAAGAAGAAGGATGAGACTCTGAGGTTGTGCATCGATTATAGGCATCTTAATCGGGTTACTGTCAAAAACAAGTACCCACTTCCTAGGATCGATGATCTATTTGATCAGTTGCAGGGAGCTCAAGTATTTACCAAGTTGGATTTGAGATCTGGGTATTATCAGTTGAGGATAGCGGAGGCCAATGTGCCTAAGAGTGCTTTCAGGAGCAGGAATGGGCATTTCGAGTTCTTAGTGATGCCGTTTGGGTTGTCTAATGTCCTGGCAGCCTTCATGGCCTTAATGAATAAGGAATTTCAGCCCTACCTGGATCAGTTTGTGATTGTGTTCATTGACGATATTCTAGTGTATTCGAGGAGTAGACAGGATCATGCGGAGCATCTGAGGATTGTGTTACAGATCATGAGAGAGAGGCAGTTGTATGCCAAATTCACTAAGTGTGAATTTTGGCTGGATGAGGTGGTGTTCTTAGGACACATTGTGTCTGGTGAGGGTATCCGGGTGGATCCTCACAAGATTGAGGCAGTGCGGAGTTGGGAGGTTCCGAGGAACGTGTCAGAGTTGAGGAGTTTCCTCGATTTAGCAGGATATTACCGGAGGTTTGTCGAGGGGTTTTCAGTGATCTCAGCCCCTTTGACAAAACTTCTGAGGAAGAATGTGGCTTTTAGATGGACTGATGAGTGTCAGACGAACTTTGAGGAGCTTAGGCATCGATTGACTACGGCACCAGTGTTAGCTTTGCCGTCAGGGTCCGGAGGTTTCGAGGTATTTAGTGATGCGTCGCAGCAGGGATTAGGCAGTGTTCTGATGCAGCATGGGAGAGTTATAGCGTATGCCTCGAGACAGTTAAGGTCTCATGAGAGGAATTATCCAGTGCATGATTTAGAGTTGGCTGTAGTGGTGTTTGCTCTGAAGATCTGGAGACATTATTTGTATGGAGAGACGTTCCAGATCTTCACTGATCATAAGAGTCTGAGATATCTGTTGAGTCAGAGAGGGTTGAATCTGAGACAGAGGAGATGGATTGAGTTGTTGAAGGACTATGACTGCACGATTGAGTATCATCCAGGGAAAGCCAATGTGGTGGCAGATGCGTTGAGTAGGAGATCTCATATCAGTGCAGCTCAGATTCAGATTGAGAGATTGCCTAGCCTGATTCAGTTGAGAGCGCTTGATGTGCAGATGGATTTAGCTCAGGATGGAGCTTTGATTGCTACTCTGAGGCTGAGGTCGATGTTGCATGATCGGATTAGGAGAGTCCAGGATCAGGACCCAGTGATAATGAGATTGATGGATAGAGTTAGAGCTGGTCAGGGTTCAGATTTTGAGTTGAGAGATGGGACTCTTTGGATGGGTCAGAGGTTGTGTGTGCCAGATGTTGATGATCTGAGACGAGAGATCCTAGAGGAGACGCATGTGGCCACTTATGCCATGCATCCTGGCGTTACCAAGATGTATAATACCCTTAAGTTGCATTTCTGGTGGCCAGGCATGAAGAGGCAAGTGGAAGAGTTCGTTTCTCGGTGTTTGACGTGCCAGCAGGTCAAGGTTGAGCACCAAGCCCTAGTTGGGAGATTGCATTCGTTACCCATTCCGGAGTGGAAATGGGAGTGGATCACCATGGATTTTATTATGGGGTTGCCTAGGACGCCGAGGCAGCATGATGTGATATGGGTCATAGTGGACCGGTTGACCAAATCGGCTCACTTCTTGCCAGTGCGAGAGAATAATACTCTCGATCAGTTGGCCCAGAAGTATGTGGCAGAGATTGTGCGACTGCATGGGGTCCCAGTATCGATTGTGTCGGATAGGGATCCCAGATTTACTCCGAGGTTCTGGAGGAGCCTACAGTCAGCTTTGGGTTCAAGGTTGAACTTTAGTACATCATTTCATCCTCAGACAGATGGGCAGAGTGAGAGGACGATCAAGACTGTTGAGGATATCTTTGAGCTCAGGTATTAGAGTTCAGAGGTGCTTGGGACGATGATTGGCTCTCGATCGAGTTTGCGTACAATAATCGATACAGAGCGAGATTGGATGGCACCGTATGAGGCCTTGTATGGGAGACCGTGTAGATCACCTCTTTCTTTGGGATGAAGAGGGTGTGAGGATGCTTGAGGGCCCCGAGCGATCCAGATCTGATGGATAAAGTGAGGCTCGATTGAGTCGCATCAAGCGCTCGGGATAGACAGAAAGAGTTATGTGGATCAAGATCGGCGAGAGATGGAGTCTGATGTAGGCGACGAGTGTTCCTCCGAGTGTCACCTTGGAGAGGAGTCTTGAGATTTGGCCGTGAGGGCAAGTTGAGTCCCCATATATCGGTTCGTATGAGATTCTTGAGAGGATTGGACCGTTGGCCTATAGATTAAGCGTTGCGAGTGAGATGTCCCGATTCATGATGTTTTTCATGTGAGTATGCTCTGGAGATACCGCTCAGACCCAACTCATGTGATTCCGGCTCAAGAGATTGAGATAGCTAGTGATCTGAGTTATGTTGAGGAGCCAGTGCGTATTATCGGATCTCGGATCAAGCAATTGAGGGGCAGGGTGATTCCACTGGTGAAAGTCCTATGGAAGAACCACTCATCAGAGGAAGCAACTTGGGAGACTGAGGAGCACATGAGGAGGCAGTATCCTCATCTGTTCGACCGGTCAGGTATGAAATTTCAGGACAAATTTTTTTTTTAGGAGGGGAGAATTGTAACATCCCGTTACTGATGCGATGAGCATATTGGCACGGGAAGTGTTGTGATTGCATATTTAGTGATCGAGTGTTTTGTGGCCTTTGAGATAGATCATTTTGCATATGCATATACATAGTGTCATGCATTCATGATTGTTCCAACATTTAAATTGTGATTATGAGTTGAATTGTGAATTTTGAGATAATTGAGTTAGATTTGATTTAAAGTGAAATTAGGGATAATTTGAGTAGAATAGTGGTATTAGAGTGAGAATTGAATTTTAGAGAATTGGAAATTGAAAATTGAATATAAGATCGAGTGTTTTATATTTTTGAGGAATTATGAGAATTTCTCTGGAATTTTTAGAGTTATGTGTTCGGACCGGGAAAATGACTTAGAGACTGATGATTGTGATTCCGGTTTCGAATGTGAGTGGTAAATGGCTTGGAAAATTTAGATTTGTGAGTTTAAGAATTATTGTGAAGAGCCATTGAAATTTAGAGACTGAGATTAAATGAATTTGAGGACTGTGATCTATAGGTCTAAATTAGCCCTATATATATATACCTTATGTTTGAAATTAGAAGACTTTTCACTTAGGGCTAAAATCTTCTTCCTCCTCCCGTTGGTGTCGTTGATCTTTTCCTTGGAGATTTTCGTTGGGTTCTCCTTCATTGTGGAAGCTTTGCTTGTGATTGAGTGATGGTGATGTTTCGTATGGATTGAGAGTGAAAATCAGTGGGAGTTTGAGCTGGAGGATCTCGGACGTTTACGATTATTAGGGCTTCGATCGAATCTGTGATTTGGTAAGTTTATTGTGTTTTAATGTTGTATTTATGGTTATTTATGGAATTTATGGTATTTAATGTGTTAGCTGGGGTAATTGAATGTGTTTTATGGAGGTTTTAAGAGTATTAATGGCGAAAATGATGATCGGAGAAGATGATTGGGTCGCACGTCGCGACGTCTGTAATGGGGCCACGCCGCGGCGAGAAAAGGTGTGTTCGCCGCGGCGAGCCGCTTGAGATGTCGCGACGTCTAAATGATTGCTAGGCACCGCGGCGAGGCGCAGAAGAGTTGTTCGCCGCGACGAACGTTCCCACGCCATGTGAAGTCCCTTTTTACGCCCGGTATGAGGTCGCAAGGGGACAAAATTTAGAGAAATTGAATTGGTTTTTAGGGTATATCTTTTAGTGTAGACCTCCAATTAGGGTAATTCTGGAGTTGTTATGATCTAGAGAAAGAGGTCTTTGAGTGAGGTAAATTATAAGAGTTCGAAATTAAATTAGCGAGTTCTCAATCATAGAAAAAGAGTTGATTCTGGTTCCTTAAGTGACCTAAGAGTTATGTATTATCAATTGGAGTATAATTAGAGTTTAAATGAGAGATTTGTGAAATTTATGGATGTTATTGACCTAGTGAGTAGTGAATTTTAGTTGTGAATCGAGAGAAAGCGGAATGGGACTAAAGCGCTGGGAAATCATGATCATGCATCATATAATTTTAAATGTGAGACATTTGCATTAGTGAATCTTATTGATTGAGCATACAGTGATGAGAATGAGTTTGTATTGTTATAGAGGCACCGTTGGATCGACTGTCCACGGATATCGCTGGAACTTCTAGGCAGTAGCTCGGAAGTTACAGGTGAGTAACCTAGTTGGTTCCTCGATCTTTGTGTGATAATCTGTGCTGTGAAAGTGTGAATCAATTGTCAATGTGAGTGATACAAATGTGAGATAAATGTGCTACGAATATGAGTAAGTGTTCTGATTGTGAGTGATTGTACTGAATGTGTTGCTAATGTGAATACTTGTGATTATGAATCAGTGTATAGTGTTACGAGTAAGTGTTCCGATCGTGACAAGTAAGTGAAGTGATAATATATGTGTTAGTGACTGTACAAGTATTAGTGCATGCTAGGCATGATTATAAGGGGTAATTAAACAACAGTGATCAAGCATTCAAAGTGTCTGAGCTTTAAGCTCGAATATCAGTGAATAGGCTTAAGGCCAAAAAGGGAAATAGTGCATACCTAGAGGGCTCTCCTATCCCTAATGCGAGTGGGCAGTAGTGCATACCCAGAGGGCTCTCCTATATGCCGAAAATGTGATCATTGTGAAAAGTGCCCGAATCGGGAAAGTGTAACGCTCAGTCACAACAATGACATAAAATGAGAAATTGCATACATTATGCATCTGACTGCGTAGTGAAATCGAGAATGCGTGTGATGTATGACAATTGTGAAGTGATATGTCTGAGTTATGTTATCGTATAAATATGTAAATTGTGTACAGTGTTCTAAATTGCGTTAAAGTGTACTATGCGATATATTATGTGTATATGCATGAGTTGGTTGAACCATCGATGATGGTTTCTCACTGAGTTCGCAAACTCACCCAACATTGCTAATATTTTTCAGGGCAGCGTTAGTAGGTTTCTAGCTCCCGAGATAGACGTTTTCCTGCTGTGCAAGTTCTTGGTCAAGTGAAGCGATGACACACAGGTCGGTCAGCTGGGGCGACTTTTGAGGATGACCTAGTATAGACGTTTTTATCAGTTTTCTTTTTGGGTTACTGTATTGAGACTTTAGGGGACTGATAGACTTGTCTATATTTTGGATTGATATTATGCAATGAAATTGGAGTTTTAAATTTTAGTGATTTGCTTATTGCGGTTTAATTATATTGATGCCATGCGAGTATTTAGTGATAGTTGCGAACGGTAGCACTTCCTTGCTGTGGGATATGCGTCGGTACGACCCACGGGCGTCCCAGTGTGTACCCTATAGTGAGGGGGCGCTACACCAATTCTATCGTATAACGTCTGTATCATCTCACTTTTCTTTCGTCTGCTTTTCTGCGTCTGTCTTTTTGCGTCTGGAATGTCTCCACTTATAAGATGCATAAATTTTGACTAAGATGTCCAAATTTTACAAAATTTATACCGTTGGAAAAATAAAAGAAAGATATAAAACTTTCCAGAAGGAAATTTTGTCAAAATCCATCTTTAGCAATCCTAAATTTGCCCCTAAAAGCTGAAGACAAAATTTTCATTCATACACCAACACTGTACCCAATTCTTCACTTCATGACAATATTTCAGACTCTTAGGCACAGAATTGAAATTCGATGACTTCACACAAAATGTAGCCATATATCTCTAATTTAATCCAAATTAAGAATCATCTCGTTTGGATTACTAGAGAAAACGTTGTGGCTAAATGACTGAAACATATTCAGTGAATATTTTTCAGATCACTACCAATCTTGTTTCTAAATCTTTCCTTATTACAAATCATACGAAGATCACTCTTTCTACTCCTTCTACTCCTCATTTTCATTAAAATCACACTTAATACCATTATACCTAGAAGTTGTCAATGAATGCATGTACTACTTTTTATGCTAAAGCATTTCGTATCTATGGGCTTATATGCTAGCATGATGCATGAGCAAGAAAATGCATTTCCTTAACCTCTTTTTGAGTTCACAAATACCAAAAGTTTGGGTACTAACCCTTAATAAGGGGATGGGATGTTACAATCTTTGTATACATTTTTTAAAATTATAACTTTATTTTTTAAGTTATGTACTAAAATATTATAACACCTGGGACTTATATACATTTACAAATTTTATTTTGATAAGTCATTTCAAATATTATGATTTTTGCTTATTTTCTCCCAAACAATTTATCAACATTAACAATTTCTCACAAATTGTAAAATTAACAATATTTATTTACAAATATTTAACCAATCATAAAATATCATATTACTTATATACATTTTTCAAATTATAAGTTTATTTTTAAATTATGTACTAAAATATTATAAGACTTTTATTTAGAACTTTTCCTATAACTTTATCAAATTATTTTATCTTTTCTACCGTATAAATTTCACAATTTTGCTCACATATTTCATCTATTGATCTTTTAATTCATTCAATCATTTAATTTTTATTCATTCTTTACTATACATTTCAAGGATTTTAAAATTTTACAATTTCTTATTTAAACTTAGTTATTTTATTAATTCATTCAAATAATTTAATTAGTATATTTTTCTTTTTCTTTTTACAAAATTTTAACTTCAATCCTACAATTCCATCTTTCCTTAAATATTAATATATTCATTTATAGAATACTCTTAATTTTTAAATTAATCAGCACTACGATCACATTTCTTGTGATCTATTCTACTAGTACATGTTATAAGCACAATCTGGACCAAAAATTGGGACCGGTTTATAGTTATTCCGATCGAACCGGCTGTTCCGGTTCAGTTTTAAAATCATTACTAGGAAGAGAGATCTGGGCCAAGGTTGTGATTTAGGCTAAGGTAACTAAAGGAATGGTCAGAGAAGAAAATTCAAGAAAAAGGGGGTTCCACTTAGACTTCTTAACTCTACGGTTAGTTTTTCTTCAACAAAAGAAATCCAAAATAGACTCAAGGTGAGAATTTTTGAGCTAAATTTTTTTAAAAAGTGGTTAAAAAGAGGAAAGGATAAAGAGAAGAGAAAGGAGAGAGGATATAAAAAAACCAACTATTTGATAATGAAAAAGGTCTCTAATATTATTTTAACTTAGTTTATGAAAATATATGCAATTACATGCATTAATCAATTTATTTATAATATACAAGTCTACATAAAATTTAAAATAATATTGAATTAATATGTCAAAATCATGATCTAGTAATCTATTGTATTTGTAAATTGAATTTTATTCTAAAAGTTATTTTCTAAAAATTAAAAAGAATTAAATTAATAATAAAATAGATCCACAAAGAGTCACAAATATAAAATAAAGGCTAACATAATATATTAGAGTCTATTGAAGGTTATAGTTTAACCACTTAGAGTAAACAACAGAAGAAAGTACAAATTCCTTTAGAATCTGTGTCCTACTAGAATAGTAAGATATAGCTTTCATAATACAAAAATTAAGGTCCTTTTGACTGCTTTCAAAAGTGGGAAATAATTGAGTCAAGGGATCAATCAAGCCTTCATTAAGCAATCAATGTAGTGGATATTAAGCTAGTATCTATATTTGATGTGATGATGCCCATAATCCATTCCAAAATGTTATGGTGAAAGGCTCTCCCATGTTGCATTTTGCCATTAAATATAAGTTCATTTCTTAACTTCCATAAGGCATAAATGATAGCATAAAAAAAGGTTCTAGTAAGGAGGAAATCACCATCCTTCAAATTTTTTTTTGAGACGATGAAGAGATTAAGATATCTTATGTTGGACCCCACCCCCCACACCTGGGCTAACATTTTCCACCCAGCGTGTGTTTGCGGGTTATACCACGGCGGGTGTTTGCGGGTTATACCGCGGCATCCAACCTTAATCAGTACTGTCCTCTTTGGTCAAGGGTGAGCCACGGCTCGAACCCAAGACCTCAAGGTTTTGTTCCACTTTAAGTGGACGCCTCTCACCATTGAGCCAATCAAATGTTGGACCCCGAACTTTTGATGTTAATTAGAAATATTAAAATGAATATTAATGAGAAAGAAATTGGTGAGACAATCTATGAATTTAAGAAAATTTGCTGAAATTAAGAAAAATTTATGAGAAAAGAATTGTTTAGTTTTGAGGACTTTGATATTTGAATGAAGTTATATGGATTATGAGAGGAAAGAGAATGAGTTAATTGAAATGGGAGTGGAAAATCAAGAAATAAAGAAAGAAAGTGAGAGAATTTGAAAAAAAAAATTAATTAAGAGAGTTGACTTTTTTTTTTAGGCAAAATGTCTTCTGGAAACTTGTAGTTTATGTCAAGAGCTTTCTGTAGCCATAAAGTTTGCTATTTTTCAATATCGGAAGTGAGAGTTATGATCAGTCAAAGTTCGCTTGGAGTTTGACTTTTTGGAAGAAAAAGTTGACTTTTTGATTTAGGTAAAATTCGAGAAAATGATCAACATGAAAATTGTAGCCTCTGTCGAGAGATTTTTTTGGACATAAAGTTTACTATTTTTCGATGTCGGGATTGAGAGATATGAATTTTTGAAGGTATGCTTTGCTTAGAAAATGCTATTAAGTATAGATTTGTGTGTTCTATGCTTCGAGGCCACTTGTCGTATGAATTTAGTTCGAATTAGAGTAAGTGGTCTTCATGAAAGTTTTAGATGATGTTTTTATCTTTCCATTGTTATAAAGTTTGCAATTTTTCGATATCGGGGCTAGGAGTTATGAGCGACTAACAATTGGAAGTCGTTTAGGAAAAGCTGTTTTGGACAGAATCTTTGATTGAGGTTTTGACCTCTTTCGAGACCTAATTTGATTTTGAGTACTTCAGGGAAGTTGTAGAGCTTCCTTTGATCTTTTTATTGACACCAAATTTGTCAAATTCCAAGTTCGGGATCGAGAGATATGATTTTTGAAAAAGTTCGGTTTTGAAGTTCCGATACTTTGTTTTTAATCCGATCCCTTTTGTAATCTTTTGCTTATAATTCCTTCGTCCGACATCCGATTGATTTGATTCTCGAAGCGTTGGATTCCTAAGACAATTAATTTCATTTTCTTGAAGAATTATGATTTTTAGGAGTTTAAATGGAAAGAGATTGATTGAACCAAAGTAGGAGATCTGGTTATAGGTTATAAGTTGGATAATTTTCTGAACATGGTTCGGGATTTTGCGAAATTCGGGAGCTGTACAACTCCGATTGAGTTGATTCTTAAGGCCAAATAAAATTAAGATATGGGGCTACAAATCCTGTGAAGGGATCGAAATTTAAGTTCATCCCTAAGATTGTCAATTTCTGGACTGAAGTTATGTTAATGTTCAGTCTCGGATTTTGTGAAGGTCCGATAGTATTTTGGCTATAACTTCTTCGTTTTAGATCCGAATTGAGCGCCGTCAGTTGCGTTGTATTCTTATGATCGAGAGGAACAATTATCTAGTAGAAAGTTTGTCCAAATTATTTCGTTTAGTTGCCCGAAACCAGGACGCAAAGCATCAGATTTTTAAAGAAAGTGCAGGGGCAAACTTGGAAATAGGCCAATAAGTGAGGGCAAAATGGTTATTTACCCTCCATTTTTAATGACATGGCAAAACTCACCTATGGCTGTCGTATAAGGCTTCTGGTCCACGAAATAAGAGAAGAAAATAGAAGAAAAATAAGAAGAGAATGAAGAGTTGCTTTCGTATGGGAGAAAAGAAGGGAGAAAGAAGAAAATTAAGTGAGTTTATGATTTTTCTAAGTCTTAAAGCAAGATTTGGAGGTTGTTCCAAGAGAGAAAAAGATGGAAGAGCATGAGAGCTTCCTAAGGAACCAAGAAAATTCAAATTTGGTGGAGAAATGAGGTAAGAGAAAATTTTAAACTTTGATTTTTTGATTAATTTTTGGTTGAGAAACATGGAAAAGGACATGGGTTTGTGATTTATGAAGTTGATTTTGATATTTATGCCTTAGGTTATGTTTAATTTTGGATGGAAAATTAATTAAGGTTTAGGCTTAATTTTGTGATTAAGGATTTTGTGAATTATTGGTGTTGAATTATAGAAAATAATATGGGTTTGTGAAATATGAAAGTAATTTTGAAGAATTTGTGAATTATGATATTGAATTTAGATAAATTGGTTTAGGCCAATTTTGAGATTTGGGGATTTTTGAAATTGGTGGTTTAGATATCTTGAAATTAGTATGAATTGATGATTTATGACATCAATTTTGAAAATTAAGTTATTAATGAGATTGAATTTGAGTGAATTTGAGTGAATTGGTTTAGGTAAAATTTTGAATTTGGAGATTTTAGAAATTATTGTTTTAAAAAGCTTGGAAAAGTGATGAATTTGGGTTCCCTATAGTTAATTTTGAGAATTATGCAAATTATGATGTGGAATTTGGATGATTATGGCTTAGGTCAATGTTAATTGAAAGAAGTAAAGAAGCAAGGATCAATTGGAGCTTGAAATCAAGTTTCGGGCATTAATTCGAGGTGGGTAGCATATTTATATTTTGATTTGTAAGCTATATATGAATTTTGAAAAAAAATTAAAGAAAGCAATTTTGAAAAATTAAAGAAAAAAAATGGATTTTTGATAAATTATTGTTTATGTAAATGATTGAAAGAAGGATTAAATGCCTTATTTTAGAAATGATTTTCAGAAATTACAAGATGGAAGAAATTCATGGTTTTTGAATTGTTAGATAAAATTTGAAAAATGTGCATTATGAATATGTATATGTTTGAGTTATGTTTTAAAGAAATACATTGCATTCATATTTATGATTTGAATTGATCGTGATTAAATTAGTGAATGTGAATTGTTGTATGTCTTGATGTGATTTGTGAAGGTGAGTGTGTCAAGTTTGACATTATGTGAAAAATGAAAATTTGAAGAAAAGCAAGTTTTGAAAAGTGCCTTGAGCATTCCGACCTTCGTTTTAAACTTATGTGTTAAGTGGGTTTGGTCAGTCCTTGTGAGTTCTTGTCTCTATTCGTTATAGCCTTCTCCCTTTGCCCGCTAGTGCACGGAGCTCGATTTTGGACTCCTTCACGGCTACCTTTGGACCGCAATACGGAAAGTGTAATGCGTTCGCTTCTGGTACCACAGACCGCTAAGCGGAATGTGCGATGACGCTCTATTCGGACCGAACCAGACCATTTTGATATGTTACGTGTTTTTGATTTTTTTCTGTGTGCTGCATCATGTTTAAAAAAAATTGAGAAAGGAAAAAAAAGTGACTTTTGTTATGAAAAGCTTGAAAAATTGAAAGGTTTGAGGAAACCGTTTTGAAAAGTTACAAAGTTTGAAAAATTAGCCCTTTTGGCAAAAAGCTTATGAAAAAAATTATTTCTACTTATTTGTCAATTTATAAATGTGTTATCCAAGAGCTTTCGAGCTCACCCCCCTTTCATCCCCATCTCCAGGTATTCAAGCAGGAGATCGGATGAAAGATGGTCAAGACGTCAATTTCGATATTTGTATAAGTTTGGATTTTAGTATGGATATGTATATGGCTTAAGATAAGTTTGGGAAAGTGTACTTGCATATAAAGTTGGGTATTGTGAATGGTCATAAATTTGTATATGAAATGGTGTATGATAATGATTTTGATTTAGGATTTTGTGTATGGAATTTAAGATTGAAATGTGAAGTGGTTTAGATATAGGAGTGTGTTATTTGCTGAGATCCCGGATGGAGGGCCCGGTAGATTTTGATTGATTGTGTGATTGGTTGGGGATTTAGAAGTGTATTTTTTGATACTTTACAGGTTTGGGTTAGAATAAATGCAGCCATTATGCTGCCGAATTTTCGATAAAAATTTGGGATAAAAATGTAATTTAGGGATTTGTATGGATTTATAAGAATATAATCAAGTATTGAATTTTGTATGAGTATACAAGCATATGATTAAGTATTGAAATTTGTATATGGATGATTTTGTATGTGATGGAATAAAGTGAATAAGAATTAAAAAGAGAAGGAATAAGAATTAAAAAAAAATTATACCGGATTTGAAATGTCTTAGTGTTTCCAACGCGATTGTGTTTCTCTGTTCTTTGTTGTCGGATGTCGGATCTGTTTTGTTAAGTATCGATTCCGCTTCACTTCGTTTTGCTTCGATACTTTTTTATTTCCGATTTCGCATCATATCTGTTTCGCAGCTTTCGCTTTGTTTGTCGTTATTTATGCCATTCGCTTTTGTTTCCTTCGTTCTTCGTTTTTCGGTTGGGATCCGATTCCCGGATCGGGTCCCAACATCTTAGATACCTATGTTGTAGAAATAATTATTTAATAGCTAAATAGAATTCCAAAGAACCTTAAAGAAAATACACTCTACAAAGTGGTAATCTTTAGTTTCATCTTCATATTAAAAAGTTTACAAATTGTTGAATAAGGAATGGAGCTTTTAATCCCATATAGAGGTGGAAGTTTGTTCTTAATGGCAAGCCACACTACGAATGAGAGCTTTAGAGGGATCTGATTACACCATATTAGTTTCTTTTACTTAACTTTAGGAGTAGGATTTCTAAAGATTTGATAAGATGACTTATGGTTAAACAAAACTGAAGAATGCCTAGTCCAACATGTAGTACACTATTTTGATTGATTAGTTGGTTTCATCATATGTCTTAGTTGAAAAACTTAAGGGAGTAAGTAAAGAGGACCAATACTACACCAATTTTTCATATCACATATTTATGTTTTCACCATTGCCAATGATGTATTTAATGTTCTTACAAAATTTATTTCTTAATTTCAAGATGTTAACATGGTCTAAAAAGAATCTATATTAGGTTTACTTTCACAAAAATTGAAGTTTTCTAGATAATACGAATGGAACTATTCAAACCAAAGAGCCTCCTTATCAATTATGATTCTTTAAAGCCTCTTGGGGAGTAGGGCATGATTGCTTAGCTAAAAACTCCAAATTCTTAGATCACCTTTATTTCTAGGCAAACCAATATACTCCCATTTTACTTTAGCAAATGAGAACTCTCGTAATGTTCTCTAACCCCTTGATGATGCTTTTAGGAAGTGTCATATAAGATGGCCAATAAACATACAAGTTATTAAGAAAAATTTAATAAGTTACTAATATAAGATAGACTTCTATTCCCGGAACTCACAATTCTTTTATGGATGGACTCAGAGATAGTTTAGGAATTTGCAAAAGTTGATCTCTTAGTTGTAATTGGATTACTAAGGTATTTGAAAGAAGATTTCTTAGTCTTAAAACCACTACGTAAGGTAGAAAAATAGCTTGGTGACTTACTACATAAGAGATAAGAATAAAGCTTTTATCCTCATTGATGCTTAAACCTGAGAGAGTACAGAAGCTCACAAGAGAATCCATCAGTAGCTTTACGGAATTAAGCTCAACTTTGCAAAAAAAGAAGCAAGTGATTTTCTCTAGCCCCTTGATGACGCTATTAGGAATTGCCATATAAGATAGCCAATAAGCATATAGGTTATTAAGAAAAACTTGATAAGTTGCCATTATAAGATAGGCTTTTATTAGCCAAACTACCAATTCATACAGATGGATTTAAAGATAGTTTAGCAATATGTAAAAGTTAGTCTCTTGGTTGTAATTGGAATACCAAGGTATCCAAATTACTAGTTTTAAACCTACTATAGAAGTTAGAAAAATAGCTTGGTGACTTACTACATAAGAGATGAGAAAAAGGCTTTTATCCTCATTGAAGCTCAAACTCAAGAAGAGACAAAAGCTTATAAAAGAATCGATAAGTATCTTTATAAAATTAGGCTCAACTTTTCATAAGAGAAGCAAGTCACTAGTAGAAGATAGGATGAAGATCCTTTATTGAAATTTATCTTATACTGTTCAAGTATATTATGCAAATAGAATGATATGTCATTATGATCTTGCTAGTAGGCTTATTAACATTTAATAACTTTGCCTTGTTTATTTTTAAAACTTCAGTCAATTTTGAATTCTAGAGGAAAAATATTGTTCACTAACTGTTTACTAAAGTAGAACGTAAAACCTAATCTCTTAACATATATATGGTAAAAGATCAGATAGTTTATCGAATATGCTAAGTTATTGTCATTAGCTTGACCTTCACCATTGGAAGAATTTTTTAATTATTCGATAGGAAAGAAATTACTTCTCTTTCTTTGGAGAACAATCCTCCTAGATACAGTTTGCAACGATGCTAGTTTACCTTGAAGGTTTCCTTTTTTGATTTTCTAATTCGAGAGCTCCATGTGTGAATACTTGGGTGATTGTAAAAGGTCTACTCTATCTTGATTTGAACTGCCTTGAAAATAACTTCAACCTAAAATTGAAAAACAACTCCGTATCTCCCACCTTTAACTTCTTCTTCTTAAGATGAGAAGCATGTATTCTCTTCATCTTCTCCTTGTAAAGTTTGGCATTATCATATGCATTGAAATAAAACTCCTTGAGTTCAATCAGTTGCAAGAGTCTTCTCTCACCCACTTGCTTTTATTTAAAATTTAATGCTTTCATTGCCTAGTATGCTTTCTACTTGAGTTTCATAGGCAAATGAAAAGCCTTATCATACATAAGTCTTAATGGGGGTCGTCTTAGAGTTTTAAAGGCAGTCTGATAAGCCCATGAGGCATCATCTAACTTTAACGCCCAATCCTTTCTTAAACCATTCACTGTCTTCTTTAATATCCATTTGGGTTCACAATTTATGATCTCCATTTGACCATTTGTTTGTGGGTGGTATGGTATGGCAACATGATGGTGGACTCCGTATTGTTTAAAGAGGGCATCAAAATATTTATTACAGAAGTGTGCTCCTCCATCGCTTATAATTGTCCTTGGCACTCTGAATTAGTTGAATAACTACTTAATAAATTTGTAAACAACTTTACCATCAGTTTTTAGAGTTGCTATAACTTTATCCCATCTTGATATGTAGTCCACTCCTACCAAAATTTATGTGTTCCCTATAGGGGATGGGAAAGGACACATAAAATTGAGTCCCCACGCCTCGAATACTTCAACTTCTAAGATGTCGGAGAAGGGCAACTTATCTCTTTTCGAGACATTGCCTAATCTTTGACACCTAACAAACTGCGCCACAAATTCCTGAGCATCTTTAAACAGATGTAGCTAATACAATCCACATTCAAATACTAGAGCCACTGTCTTGTTCACGTCATAATGCCCAACATACAAAGATTCATGACACTATGTTAATATCTCCAACATCTTCTCCTCTGGAACACACCTTCATGTTATTCCATTAGCATATGTTCGATATAAGATTGGATCATCCTATAAGCAACAGGTACAATCATATACGAATTGGTTCCTATATTGATATGATAACTCAAAAGGGAGCTTACAGTAGGTGATAAAATTTGTTATATAGACGAATCATGGTGTCGTCATACTATCAAATTACATCAGAGTTTCATTAGGGAATCTCTCATTAATATCATCATTCTACTCAATTTTCCCTTCTTCCAAGCGTGATAAGTAGTCTACTACCACATTCTCGGCTCCCTTCTTATCTCATATTTTGATGTTGAATTCTTTTAGTAGTAGTATCCATCAAATCAGCCTCAGTTTCGCATCCTTCTTGGCAAAAAGATATTCAGGTGCAACATGCTCAGTAAAAACAATTACCTTATGGCACAAAAGGTAAAATCAAAACTTGTCACGTGCATAAACCACTTCTAGTAACTCCTTTTCAGTGGTGGTGTAGTTAAGTTGTGGCCTAGTTAATGCCTTGCTTACGTAGTATATCGCATGCAACTTGTTATCCTTCCTTTGGCCTAACATACAACCTATAGCTTAATTACTGGATCACGTATGACTTCGAATGGGAGTATCCAATCTGGTGACATTAAGATCAATGCCTTTGTTAGTGCCTTTTTTAATTGATCAAATATAAATAAATAGTTATCATCAAAACAAAAAGGCACATCCTTAACTAATAGGTTCAGAGGTCTTGCTATCTATGAGAAGTCCTTAATAAAGTAATGGTAGAATCCTACATGACCTAAGAATGCTCTCACGCATTTGACATTGATGGGTGGTGAAAGCTTCTTTATGACCTCCAGCTTGGCTCTGTCCATTTCGTTTCCTTAGTGCAATATTTTATGTCCTAGCACTACTCCCTCATGCATCATGAAGTGGCACTTCTCCTAATTTAACACTAGATGTGATTCTTCACATCTTTGGAGTACTCTATCGAAATTAGTTAGGCACTACTCAAAAGAGTATCCAAATATTGGAAAATCATCCATAAAACTTCCATTATGTCCTCGATCATATGTAGCACCCCACTTCCGGGAGACCCGAACCCGACATCGACGGTGATATCCGAGCCCACGACCCGCGAGGGTGGTATGCTGGAGCAGTCAATGCAGTCAAATCAATTCAAATGCTTAGAAAGCCAATTATTTTCTTTTCGAAAACAACATAGTGCGTAGATATTAATACACAATTTGGGCCACGATACGAAAACATCTTTATCAGAAACCAATTTCAGTAATCGAATCAGTTCATACACATATTATCCAAAATCAAATTGGGCCCAATACAATAACAATATTTATCTGCGAACATACAATTTTCACATAAAACCAAAATGACTCAAATGCAGACATGAGACTGATCCCGACCTGAACTCTGACTTGCTTGCTGTAATCATACTCCCGTTTGTCTAACGGGGTACCCGCCAAATCCTGAAAAATAATTGCAATGTTGGGTGAGTTTGCGAATTCAGTGAGAAACCATCATCGATGGTTCACTCAACGCATGCATAACCAAACAATTCACATCTTATCACATATTATCACATTCCAAATCAATTCAGGCATTGCCAATTTGTACACATGTAAGGCGTATCGCCTTTCACACTATTCACAATTTATCATTCATACATGTCGACGTTGCACACAAATCTTATCCCATAATTTCCATTCTTTTACTCTGAGTTGTGACTGGGCGCTTAACAGAACAGAATTCAGACACACTTAGGAATAGGAGAGCCCTCTGGGTATACACTTCCTCCCCTCGAGCTCAAAGCTCGGTTCATTAACAGTAATCGCATTTTAGGCAAGTAGGAGGGCCCTCTGGGTATGCACTACTGCCCGCTCACATTAGGGATAGGAGAGCCCTCTAGGTATGCACTATTCCCTTTTCACAATAGATGAGCTTATAGCTCCGATCAGAATATGCTCCAGTCACAACCATTATTTATTAACCAATTATGGATTTCACACGTTTAGTCATATCTCTATAGACAATACACATGTATCAAATCACATTCTCAATCATTTCACAGCAGCATTCACAATTTTCACTTCAATATCACATTCAAATACTTCGGACACCCGTGGTCCGAAATCAATCAAAACAAACACATATATCCTTCCATTATCGCCATATGGCATCATTGCAAAATATTAAACACATAAAGGCTGAGGAACCAACTAGGTTACTCACCTGAACTTCCTAGCTGTTGCCTGGAAGCTCCAGCACTGTCCGTGGATTATCGATCCATCGGCTCTATAACAATCAATTAATTTCATTCATTACAAAATGCACAGTCAAAATAATTAATGATGCACATGCCTTGAATAAAAGATGTACTATGCCTATTCATGATTTTCCCGGTATCGATTCCCATTTTTCACTTTCTTTGACCACATCTAATTTCCCACTCATTTGCTAAAAAATAACTCACTTCCAATTCCATAGCATGTTATAGAACTCCATCAATTTCATTTCTAATATTCAGTCCATTTATCCAGTTATATTTGTCAGGGTATTACCTCAAAATCAACAGCACTGTTCTCTAGGTCGAATTCAGCCTTTATGCTCAGTTCCTAAAATTCCCAATAACATTGAATTCACTTTCAAAGTCTCACATTATACCCCAATTACTCAAAACAATTCTTAGGATGCAATACCATCATATTTCTTAGCTTTCTTTCACTAATTTAGATCACAAAAATCTAAATTCAAACTCTCATTCTTTTCCTCAATTGTAGACCTCTTTCTCTAGATCATAACGAATCAAACCTCACCTCAATTGGAGGTCTACACCATTAGTTATGCCCCATAAATTAAAACATAACTTTCAGAAATTCATCCCTCGCCGCGGCCTATCATCTCTCGCCGTGGCGTGTAAAGGGTCGCTCGCCGTGGCGAACACCTTCACTGGACTCGCCGCGACGTAGAGCAAAAAGGTTCGTCGCGGCGTGAATTCATCACTCTAAAAACCAATGTTAATCACTCTAAACTACCCAATATTTCATATTTAACCCCATGAATGCATTTAACACAATAATAAACAACATTAAAACCAAGAATACTTACCAATCAAGCCTTAAATCTCCAAACTACCGAAAATCCTCTATCGCTTTCCTCTTCTCTCTAACATCAACGGTGAGCTTCCAAGTCTAAAAAATCATCACTCTCATAAGGCTTTGGCTTGGTCTTCAACCATAAAGATGGAACAAGCAAATCTTGAAGGTGAAGATCGAAAATCACCGAGGAAGGGGAAGAAGAAAATGTGCCCTAGGTATATGAAATGGGTTTTTGAGGTTTCAGAAGAGGATTTAGGCATTATAAAGGGGTTTCCCTCTTCCTCTAACAAGATCATTTCCAGTCCAATTTGCCTCCGAATTTCAATGGCTCGGTACATAAATTTCTAAAATCATATTTCCAAAATTTTCCATCGCCATAGTTCGCCACTCGGAGAATTTCTGGTCCGGACATTTTCTCTTAATTATTCCAGAAACTTTTCCTAAAGTTCACTTTCCACTGGCGATCACTCTAATACAGTTCCCACTCAATATTCAAACTCAATTAGTCCAAATTTCTCAATAAATCACAATCAAATCTAATATCTCATAATTTTGCACTTCATATCATATTCACGTATTCACAATCAAAAGCTGGGAAATGTCATGAATGCATGTACCTATATGCGCATGTGCAAAAGACTCATGGCCTCCAAAATTAGAGGTCAACAAGATGCTCAGCCAATATTATGCGATAATATCCTATCCCTCCTCAATCTACCAATATGACTTTCCCATCGGTGACGGGATGTTACATCATATATGTAAAGATCATACATCTTTGAAATGTAGTGGAGTATTGCATAACTTGAAAGGCATTCGTCTATACACAAATGTACCATAAGGACATATAAAAATGATCTTTTCTTGGTCTTCAGGATAGATGAATATTTGATTGTATTATGAGTAATCATTTAGGAAGCAATATAATGAGTTACTAACCTCAAAATTAGCTCTCCACTTTCACTCTCCGTAATGGTTGTTCTGCCCTTCTTTAGTTCGCATTGTATCGGGCTGGCCCATTTGCTATCAGATATTGGGTATATGATACTTATGCCTATGAGCATCATTACTTCCTATCCACTTCCTTCATGTGAGGGTTCAACCTGTGTTGACATTCCCTCACCCCTTGACTTCCTTCTCCAAGGTTTATTTAATGCATAACAACATTTTGGCTTGTACCTCGAATGTCAGATATCTTCCATCCCATGGCCTTCATCTGCTTCTTAACAATTGCTACCACCTTTCTCTCTTATTCCCTATCCAATTGATTAGAAATAATAATGGGTAAAGTTTGACCTTCAGCTAGAAAGGTATATCTGAGGTGTGTGGGTAAAGGTTTGAGTTTTAGAGTTAGCGGTTTCTCTATGGAGGGTGGTATGGGTGCTTCAGCTCTTGCTAATAATTCTTGATGTCTCAAAATAGCTAACTCCTCCATCTCCATGTCTACCTTAAACTTCGCTTCATTCCCCTCTCAGCTTTATTGTCTGTGTTGACTTCCACAAATCTAATTTTCTTAAAATAGCTCTCTTTTTACTCTTGAATGCTTTTGTTTATGACATCAATCTTCGTGCACATGTTGATTTCTTTAAAAAATTTCAAGGCCTTGTTTATGTTAAACTCTATTTGATCTTCACCAATTTGAAGTGTTAATTTACTTTCATGAACATCAATTAATGCTCTTCCTCTATTCATGAAAGATTGTCCAAGAATTAGTGGATAGTCCTTATCCTCTTCGAAATTAAGAACATCAAAGTCCACAGGGGTAATAAACTTGTCCACTTACATTAACATGTCTTCCAACACTTCAAACAGTCTTTTAGTTGATTGATTAGATGTAACATCCCGTCACCGATGGGAAGGTTATATTGGTAAATTGGGATGGGATAGGGTTTTTACCGCACATTATTAACTGAGCATTCATTTGGCCTCTAATTGTAGAGGAATGAGTCCATTGGTACATGCACATATAGGTACATGCATTCATGACAATTTCCCGGCTTTTGATTTGTGAATGTGATATGAATTGTGATTTGTGAGATAGTTGGGATTTGTTGGGAATTATGGAATACTTGGGTTTAAATGATTAAATTGGAACTGTTTAGAGTGATTGGCAATTGATAGTAACTCTTCGGAATTTTTCTGGAAAATTCGGGAGAAAAAGTCCGGACTGGAAATCCTTCGAGTAATGGACTGATTGACTATATAGTGCTAGAATAATGGGTATATGGCAATGGAAAATTTAGATATATGATATTAGAATTTAATATGTCGAGTCATTGAAATTTGGAGATGAATTGGACCGGAAATGAAATTGAAAAGAGAAAGAGATTTGAGGATAAAGACTAGAGGCTTAAGTGATTAACCTATAAATGCCTTAGGTTTCAAATAAAAGAAAAGAAAGAAAATCGCTTCTCCTAGGGCACGATCGTTTCTCCTTCTTCCTCAATGATTTGTGATTTTCCCTTCGAGATTTCGATTGTTTGTTTATGCTTGTGCGAAGCTTTGTTGATGCTTAGCGAGGATGATGTTTTGAGGGATTATGAGAGCTAACCGTGGATGCTTGAGGAAAGGGAAAGAGTTAGAGAAATTTTAGAGATTTGCGGATTTGAGGCCCGTTCGGTACGTATATGGTTTTAATGTTGTTATTTAAGGTTGTTTGAGGCATTTATGGCATTTATTATGTGTTTTGGGTAGCTGACAGTGAGTGAGGACTAGTTTTAGTGAGAGAATGAGAGAAAATGCGTCTGAGAAGACGAACCAGGGCTCGCACGTCGCGACGAGAAATTAATTAGACGTCGCGGCTAGAAAAGGAGTTTACGTCGCGACGAGCGCACGTCGCGACGAGCGATAGATCGGACGCCGCAACGAGCAAGATTATACGTCGCGGCGAGGACCAAATTTCTGAACTGATTTAGTTTGATTTTTAGGGCTTAACTTTTGATGTAGACCTCCAATTGAGGTGAAGTTTGATTCGTTGTGAACTAGAGAAAGAGGTCTACAAATGAGGAAAAGAATAAAGGTTTGAATTTAAATTATGAGAATCCCGATTAGTGAAAGAAAGTTAAGGATGTGATTGTATTGCAATTTAAGGATGGGTTCTGATAATTGGGTTATAATTGTGAGAATTATGAATGCAATTGGAGTCTTCAATAGGTGAATTTGATCTAGTGCAAATGATATTGGTTTTGAGATTTTTGTGAGATTAGCCTAGTGTATATAAATTGGCAAATGGAAATTAAATATTAGAAATGGAAGTGGTGAAGTTCTATATCATGTTATTGAATTGGAATTGAGTCATTAGTGATCGATTGAGTGGAAAAATAGAATTTGTCAAAGAAAGTGGAAAAGGGGAAATAGCACCGGGAAAGTCATGAATAGGCATCGTACATCTGTTATTGAGAGCATGTGCATCATTGAATTAATATTGTCTGTGCATTAGTAATTGGAAACTATTTGATTGTTATAGAGGCTCCGATGGATTGAGATTCCACGGATATTGCTGGGACTTCCAGGCTGTAGCTCGGAAGTACAGGTGAGTAACCTAGTTGGTTTCTCAAATTCCTGATTGTCTAAATGCTCTATGTGAACTACTTGCCAATGTGAATTGCATGATTACTGAAATGTATATGATCGAATAACATGCTTCTACTGTATGGGATTGGACTACTGCATGACATTGGGAATTGAAATACTGGGCTTTTATAGCCATATCACTGAATTATTGAACACTGCATTACATGCATAAAGGCATGATCAGATAATGAACGGTGTGACCCAAGTCGCTAATATCAATGAATGAGCCTCGAGCTCGAACACTGTACTGACCGGGCCTCGAGCTCGAGGGGAGAAATCCCTGACGCGTCCACACTGAATACTGAATACCAATTGAGCGCTTGGGCACAACACTGAATAACTGGAAAAGAGTCACATATGCATTGTATACACATGACTGACTGATTTGTGACACTTACTGAATTATGTGATGGCATGAGAGATTGCAAATTGTTACATGCTGCTGTAAATTGTTGTATAATACTGTAATTTGTTATATGATACCGTTAATTGAATATTCTTGTGCCATCTTTGTCGCAATCTGCGTAATGCATGATTTGAGTGAACCATCGATGATGGTTTCTCACTGAGTTCACAAACTCACCCAACATTGTAATTATTTTTCAGGGATCGAAGAGTACCCCGTTAGACAAACGGGAGTATGATTACATAAGCGGTCGAGTTTGATGTCGAGGATCGGTTAAGGCGTCGCATTAGTGTAATCTTGTCTTATGTGTATTGTATTTATGCAAATTACACAGATTAGTGATTTTTATTCAGTGGGCCAAAAATGGTTTAGTGTGTGAGTGATTTCTGATTTCTGAAAGTGGTCAGAGATGACATTGGGCCCAGTTGGGTCATGCATCTCTGTATATGAAATGGGTGATCACTTTTGAGTGCCTTTTAATGATTGAGATGGTATCATATTGAAAATGTTTTCGTTTTAAATCGGGCCCAAATTATTTATTGATTTCCGGGCATGTGATTGATTTTGTAAAAAGAGAAATGTTTTTTGAGTTTTGAACTGTAATAACTGTTTTAGCATACCACCCTTGTGAGGCACGGGCTCGGATATCACCATCGATATCGGGTTCGGGTCTTGCAGGAGTGGGGTGCTACATTTGTGGTATCAGAGCCCAGAAGTACAATCTTACATGGGCATTCTGAGAAAAATGTGTTAAGTGCATGCATTTAAGTCATGTCACGGCAGACAGTGACAACTGATCCCCAGTCTAGCATATGAGTCACATGCATGAGCATGTATCAGTCGTTTAAGCGGTTAGAAATAGTGAGGAAAATGATAATGTGTGAGAAAGTGATAAAAGGAAGTTATGTACATCATGGAATCCGAAAAAGGTATATGATTTGATTTGATAAATGAAGATTAGTGTATTGGTATCGGCAGATTTCTTATGAAATACAATATTAGAGTTATATTGGTATAGCGGATAAAAATGAAGTGATAGTTGTGGATTGATAGAGGAAAATAGAAATGGCAAGAGTTCAAGTGTATAAGGTGGGTGAAGATAAAGTGTTCCATGATATAGAGAAGCTATAATTGGGATTGATTACCGTGACGGGAGTTATGAATAATGATTTATGACTGTGAATCAGTTACGTTAGTGAGAAATCAAGAGTGATTGTATATCTATGATATTGATTTGAGTGTGAAAATGCAATAATGAAAAGATTGAAAGGTAAGACAATGAATCCGATAAATGAAAAAGTTGTCAAGGTTCAGTTGATTTGCTTAAGTAATTACACACCTGATTATGGGAGCCCAATGGAAAGTGGAACTATTAAGTTAAATTGTTTCATATGTGTGGAGAGCATATCGGAATTAATCGGTGAGTTAGTGGATAACCGTCCGTCATAGTTCTTATAGTTTAAAGTTCAATTTGAGAATAAGAAGTGAAAGTGCCTATGATGATCAATTGGGAAAGAAGTGAAACTGGTAATGATGTTAGTATAAGCAATGAGCTAGAGGGAATAAAAGAGGGACGTGAGTATAGCAAGGTCCCCATGATCGAAAACTGGTACCAAAAAGAGAAAGGTTATCTAGAAGTAAATAGGATTAAAGTGTTCTTAGTAGTATAGGCTACTAATGGGTAAACTGATGTGAATGTATTTTCGGATAAGATGTGATGATTATAGCAATGCATACAAGATATTAAAGTAAATGAAATTGTTTAAATACCCTACAGAGCCTCATTATAAGGGATGTTCTGATCTTGTAAGGCATGGCATGAATTGCTTTTATTGGAAAATTATGCGTAATTGAAATTAATCTTCTCGAGGTATTAAGAATGACTGATATAGATAGTGATGAGAAATAGTTGATTGACAAAGTTTTATGAACAGTATTAATGATTGATAAGGTTTAGTTGATCCGATAATTTGATTTGAGAGTGATCATCGAAGAGATAAATTTTGAAATGAAGTAAAGGTTAATTTTGGAGTTCCTAGCGGAGACTCAAGAGTAAGAGATAAAATATATTCTTGAAAAAGTGTACATGATGTTGATGAGATGACTCTGATTATATAAGAGAATTACTGAACATAAAGGAAATGTTAATTGCGATTATGAGAAGAGTATAGGTTTGTGTATATTTTGTGTAATTGTGTTCTGAAAGTACAAAAGTGATATGATGAATGTGTTATCAACCCAGTTTGTAATGATGGCAATAAACTGGATTATGTGGAGAAATTAGGGTAAAGGAATATGTGTCAGAATGTGTTATGATGAAACTGAGAAAGTTATAAGAAAATTGTTCCTCATTGGAGACAATCGATATTTAGAGAATTATACGAATTGATTATGGGTATAAGGAATTTATTGTATCACTGAAGAGTAAAGTGTCTCAATTGTGCTTAAATTGGAAAGTGACTATGAGCATCGATGATCGATTAAATGCATTTAAAAGTGAAGAAGATAAATTGGCACAGTTGAGGGAATTGGTTATTATGTAAGTTTCATAAGAGTGAATCTTAATTTGATCGAATGAATAGTGGATGATTTAGTATACGAGTATGGCATATTGGGAGACTTAATGATGATAGAGGTGACGATAAAATGTGAAATTACAAGGAATATATGTATACGGGATTTGGAGTTAATTAGAACTGACTGAATGTTGGATATGTCCAAAAAGTGTCAAAGATTTCCTAGCTTTAGCTTTGACAAAATGTTTGAGGAAAATGTGTGAATGGTATGATTGATGATTGTAAAAGAAACATTTGGAGAAATGTTCAGCTCAAGTATTTATCGTATTGCATTAAATTGGAGATTTTGCAATATATCCTGAATTGTCCCAGTAAAGGTTATGATACAATATGTTGAAATGATGTAAAGTGATTTAATGTATCTAGGGACAAGTATAACGTCTTGGGCTGTATTGCGATTGGTGATTTAAAATTGGTTGTACTGAGTGTTGCTGTAAGAGCTTGGAGACATTAATTGTACAAAAATGTTTATGGATATATCCATGGATATGCAAATCAATAATGATCGAGATGTTTCGGGAATTTGAATGATTGAAAAAAAAATGATTAAGAGATTGAGTAGTCGCAAAGTTATGATAGTGATGCAATTATATGGATTGAACATAAATTCAATAGCAAAAATTTGGCGATAAGGTTATTAAGTTTAAGTGTGTTATTGTTGAGTGTTAATAGTCAAACTGGTAAAGGGCAAAAAGAAAGTATTATGAGCTATTGGAATCCTAAATTAGTTGTGTTTATAAGGGAGTGGCAAAGACCTAATTAGGGTGTTGAAAATTGTGAATCTTGTGGAGGAATTGAAACTAACCCCAATTATTGAGGAAAGTGATATGTATAGTTCGACTAAGAAATATGTGTAGTACAGACTAAGGAAACTGTTAGAAAAATCACAAGGATGGTAAAGATTCATCGAAAGAGTAATTGATGGTTTAGAATGAAAAGTCGAACGATTATATATGTGAATGATCAACAGATTTGATTACTGGAGATAAATGTGAAACTGATATGTTTGGAATTCATAGGGATATGAGATCGATGTATAGTCTAGATTGATTGTGAGTATAGCAATTGTTTAGTGGTGGCACCATTTGGACAGTGTATTATGTTGATGAGTAAAATGAATTTGTAATGGGGATTAAGAAACCCAAGTAAAAGGGTAATGATTTGAATGGATCGAGGTTATTAGAATCTTATGAGATTAGTGTGTTAGCACTAAAGAGATAATCTGATAATCGATAAATGAAATGTTTCCAAGTGTATCATTACGACATGGATGCACTTAGATAAAGATAATATAATGACCTCTATGTGATTGCGGTAAAGATAAGAATTGGTAATTCAGTAAAAGATGTTTCAGATCCAATTGTTAAATAGACAGGATTCAGAAATATTGTTAGGATCCGATATGTGTGTTATTGATATTGAAAGAGATGAATTGCGAGTCATTTTAATGAAATAGAAAGACAGTGTTGAGTTTGAAAAAGGTAAATGGTTAATTGATCGTATCGATTTCAGTTCATTGGCAGAAATTACTCGTGTAGCGAAATAAGTGAGAAACAACAAGTCAATGATCGCAAAGACTCCCCCGCCTTTCTGATCATTCGTGTATGAAATTTCGAGGACGAAATTTTTATTAGGAGGGGAGAATTGTAACATCCCGTCACCGATGGGAAGGTTATATTGGTAAATTGGGACGGGATAGGGTTTTTACCGCACTTTATCGACTGAGCATTCATTTGGGCTCTAATTGTAGAGGAATGAGTCCATTGGTACATGCACATAGAGGTACATGCATTCATGACAATTTCCCGGCTTTTGATTTGTGAATGTGATATGAATTGTGATTTGTAAGATAGTTGGGATTTATTGGGATTATGGAATAATTGGGTTTAAATGATTAAATTGGAACTGTTTAGAGTGATTGGCAATTGATAGTAACTATTCAAAATTTTTTTGGAAAATTCGGGAAAAAAAGTTCGGACCGGAAATCCTCCGAGTAATGGATTGATTGACTATATAGTGCTAGAATAATGGGTATATGGCAATGAAAAATTTAGATATATGATATTGGAATTTAATATGTCGAGCCATTGAAATTTGGAGATGAATTGGACCGGAAATGAAATTGAAAAGAGAAAGAGATTTGAGGATAAAGACTAAAGGCTTAAGTGATTAACCTATAAATGACTTAGGTTTCAAATAGAAGAAAAGAAAGAAAATCGCTTCTCCTAGGGCACGATCGTTTCTCCTTCTTCCTCGATGATTTGCGATTTTCCCTTCGAGATTTCGATTGTTTGTTTCTCCTTGTGCGAAGCTTTGTTGATGCTTAGCGAGGATGATGTTTTGAGGGATTAGGAGAGCTAACCGTAGATGCTTGAGGAAAGGGAAAGAGTTAGAGAAATTTCAGAGATTTGCGGATTTGAGGCCTGATCGGTACGTATATGGTTTTAATGTTGTTATTTAAGGTTGTTTGAGGCATTTATTATGTGTTTTAGGTAGCTGAGTGTAACATCCCGTTACTGATAGCAAGGGCATTATGGTAATATTGAGTCAGACTGATAGGTTTCATTGCATTCACTGATTGAGCATGTTACTGGCCTCTAATTATAGAGGAAAAGGTTTATTGCATATGCATTTATTCATAGGTACATGCATTCATGAGTTTCCGGCATTTTAATTGTGAGTATGAATTGATTGGATTGTGAACTGGAAACTGACTGGATTATGATTGATTGAGAAATTAAGAGTAAGTGGGCTCGAATAACTGATTTAGAATAGTCTAAGAGTGATTGGCTATTGATACTGGCTTATAGGAAATTTTCGAGAAATTCAGGAGAAAATGCTCGGATCGAAAATTTTGGAGTGACAGACCGACTGACCGTATAGTACCGAAAGAATTGTCCAATGGCGATGGAAAAAATTTGAGTTATACTGTTAGGAAATAAAAATGTTGAGCCATTGAAAATTAGAGACTAAAAATTGAATTGATTTGGAGACCTATGTCTATATATAGCTTAGGTTGGAAATTGAGGATTTTCTTAAGGCAAAAAGCTAGCTTCCTCTCTTCCTCCTCCCACGGTGAACGTCGATCCCTTTCGTTGGTGAGAGATCTCGACTATTTCTTGTGGTTTTCCTCTTATTGTGTATGGCTAACTTGATTCTTGTGGAGGATGAAGGTTGAGAAGATTGGAGAGTGGTTAATCGTGGATTTTGAAGGATTTTAGGGTTTACGGTGATTTTGAGAGATTTGTGGATTTGAGCTTGATTGGTAAGTATTTATGGCTTTAATGTTGTTATTAATGGTTTCTGATGCATTTATGGGATTTATTATGGTTGATTTGGGTAGTTGAGAGTGTTAATAGAGGTTTTAGAGTGAGAAATGGACGAAAATCGATCGGAGAAGGCGATGGCGCGACCCGCACGTCGCGACGTCTGGCGCAGCCTCGCCGCGACGAGTAATTAAGAGCGCACGGGTTCACGCCGCGGAGAACGACGAGAAGGATGCACGCCGCAGCGAGCGTCGTTCACGCTGCAGCGAGCAACCCTTATGCGTCGCGGCGAAGGCCGCAAGGTCGCGGCAAGGGGCATTTTTGATTGGATTGATTTTTGATTATTGGGCATAACTTATGGTATAGACCTCCGATTGGGGTGATTCTCGATTCATTGTGAACTAGGGAAAAAGGTCTACAATTGAGAATAATTATGGAAGTTAGAATTTAATTTAAAAGGCATTGATTTATAGAGATTAAGGTCAATTATGGTTCCTATTGTGACCTAAGTATTGAATTGTGACTATTGGAGTTTTAATTGGGATTTTCTATAGAGAGGTTTTGATTAAATGGATATGGAATTGCTATGGGGTATATGAATTGAGGAAATTGAACTGAATTTTTAGGAATGGATCAATTATTGTCGATCAATTGAGAGAAGAGTTAGAATGGGGCATAAGACTTCAAAATTGGGTTTTAGCGCCGGGAAAATCGTGAATATGCATTACTGAATTGTTTAATTGAGCATTTAGTAATGGGATTGTATTTAACTGTTATAGAGGCGCCGTTGGATCGTCATTCCACGGACACTGTTGGAACTTCCAGGCAGTAGCTCGGAAGTAACAAGTGAGTAACCTAGTTAGTTCCTCAAATTCCTGATTGTCTAAATGCTCTATGTGAATTACTTGCCAATGTGAATTGCATGATTACTGAAATGTATATAATCGAATTGCATGTTTTACTGAATGGGATTGGACTACTGCATGACACTGAGGAATGCAATACTGGGTTTTTATAGCCATACACTGAATTACTGAACACTGCATTACATGCATAAATGCATGATCAAATAATGGATATGTGACCCAAGTTGCTATTATCACTGAAAAGAGCCTCGAGCTCTAACATCAGATTGACCGCCTCGAGCCCGGGGGAGAAATCTCGACGTCCCCCATCAATATTGACTGAGCACTTGGGCACAATACTGAATAACTGGAAAAGAGTCACATATGCATTGTATACACATGAATGATTGTTTTGTGACGATTACTGAATTACGTGATGAATGATTTATTGTAAATTGTTATTTGATACTGTAAACTGTTATAGGCTACTGCAAATTGTTATATACTAATTGTATCTTACTATGCCGTGCTGTACGCAATCTGTGTAATGCATGATTTGAGTGAACCATCGATGATGGTTTCTCACTGAGTTCGCAAACTAACCCAAAATTGCATCTAATTTTTTAGGATCGATAGAGTAGACTCCTAGCTCCGGAGATAGTCTTTTCCTGCCGTGCGAATGTGCTGGCAAGAGAAGCGATGGCTCATAGGTCGGTCAGCTGGGTTGGACTTTTGCGGATGACTTAGGATAGATGCTTGTATCAGTTTCCTTTTTGGTTTTGTTTAGGGGACTGATAGACTTGTCTATTCTGATATTGGATGACTGTATCAAGATTATTTTAGATTTTAAAATTTACTGATTTCTGATATATTATGGTTTTAATTATTGTGATGCCATGTGGATTAACAGTCAGATTTTCTGGTAGTGCACCTTTATCGTGGGATATGTGTCGAAATGACCATCGGGCGTCTCGATGTGTACCCTACGGTGAGGGGGCGCTACAGTAAGTGGTATCAGAGCATGGTTTGACATCTTTTGGGCATAGTGTAAATTAGGCTGGAATCACTGTAAGAATAGCAGAACTGATCGAAATTTCTTGTCTGTTTTAGGTCATCCGTTCTTGGGGATCGAGTGGAACAACCAGCTGACCTGGAATCGGTAGGAGCTAGTAGGGAGTCTCTCGTGCCTCATTCAGAGGAGTTGCCTCCTCGAGTTCCTGTGAGACGGGAATGGAGATATGATCGACTGTGTAAGCAGGGGACTGTTGACTTCTATGGCAGCACCGACCCTGCGGAGGCTAAGGGATGGCTAGAGAGGACTGAGAGAGTCCTCGATCAGATGGATTGCGACCCTAAGGAGAGGTTTGATTATGTCGTCTCTTTGCTGAGGGCCTGCATATATCGCTGGTGGAAGACTATCCCGGCGGCACCACCGACCTTGATTGTTGGACCCATTGCTGGAGCCCAACATCGGACATGAGAGCGTGGCGTGAAACGTGCTAATGATACATGTAAGGAAAAAGACCCGCGGAAGATTAATGGTCCTGCTGGAAAACAAACTTGAAACCTGCTTTCATGTGATTTAATAAACAAGGCTAAACAGATCAATTTAACGATTGAGAAAGGAGACCATCGGAAGTTCAATCCATCGTGAACAATCTCAAAACTTACTTTCATGCTTTAAAACAAACATATCCATAAGTCGTTATCAAAAAGATGAGTTTTACTAAAGCTTTAAGAACATCTCAAACCAAATTACAACTTTGAGTTCAAGAGCCAAAAATACAAAATCCTCTTGAACCGATAGTACTTGAAATGAAACTAAAGTTTAAAAATAAACATGACAAAATGGAGTGTCGCTGTACTTGTAACTCACTCGATCTCCTGCTCGTCACCTGAATGGGGGAGATTAGAGGGGGTGAGCTGTAAAGCTCATGAGAACATATTTATAATGTAGTAATAAGCAAAAGTATTCAAAAATATCTCATTGCTGTGGTACTTGTTAAAATCATAGTCATTGATCATGTATATGTCATTGTCTTGAAAAATGCTTGATTCTTGAACAATTCATGATGCATGACACATAACAAATCATAACACATAACATAACATAATGGTTTGGGTTGTCCCTGGTTCGTGACGTACTACACATGCCATCGAAATGTTGATGTGTAGACGTAGTTTCGTGAGGGAATCCTTGTGAGAAACCACGTGCCCACAGGCAAAGGGGGAGAAGCCTTTTCGTGAGTCAATGTGCACTTGACTATTCATGAGGGACACCGCAAATCCACATAAACATGCATGATTCATGTTCTTGTAAACTTGTTTGCCAAACTGGCACTTGCTTGTAAACTTGCTTGTAATCTTGCTTGTCATATATTCGTAAAACATAATTTCATGTACTTGTATTCATGAAAGTAGAAAAACTCCCTTTTTGGAATTCTTTTCATAATTCATGAATGCAAATCATGTAACAACACCGTAGGAAAATCCCAGTGTGAGCATCACATGCCCACGGTGCGGAAAACAAAAATTTTTGTTCCGGGAGCTTCCCGAAAGCCAGGATCCATGTGTCTATACAACAAACTCAAACCATAACGGCCAAAGGAGACCGTCTCTAACGGTATCCACGCAGAGATCGAAGAACCTAACCGGGACAAACCCTTTGACCCGGGAATAGCTAGAACAAAGTAAAGAGTGCTAGCTCCTACCTTTGTCCTTGGAGAGCATGGAGTCACGATGAAGAAGCTTGCTTGGAGAAGATGAAGCTTGAAAGATGAATGATGAAGAGATGAGAAGCTTAGGATTTAAAAACCTTTTCAAAACCCTTTCTTCTTCAAACCCACGACCTTCATCCATGACCATCATCTCAAACCTTCTTCCTTAGCCTTTTATATCTTTAACAATTAAAGATGTAATAAATGCTAAGGTAAGTCATTGACCCACGTAAACTACTTTATATATATATATATATAAAATAAAGTAAAGACAAGCTTTATCCTCTCCTTCCACCTTCCACGTATAACATATATATATATTAATTAATCAATTATTTAATTAATTAATATAATATATATATATATATGTATATTAATGCTGAGGTGGTCCAGTCACACTGGGGCCGGTCCTACCGGCCTACCGGGTCCTGGTATGGGAAAACCCACCGGAAACGTTTTTCATCAAAATCGATGTCGCGATCTCATCGGGACATATCTCGATCTCATCGAGATCCATTTAATCTGATTGCTCTCCATATATTGGAACTCTGTCCAAAACTATTTTACAAATTCTCCGAGACACTCTTATGCGTGTGACCCATTAGGTTCCCGGTTATGTTGGCCACTTAGATTAACACTTAATCTGAGCAAGTCATGAGCGGTATCTAGCAACACATCATGACCCCCAATTAACCGGAAAGTAATTGGTTTGACGAATGAACATGTATTCATCATGAACCATATCACGAACCTTTCCATAGACAATTACCGTGCAATTCATCCTTTCACCATGCTATACCCCACTTGGTTATGAGTATGGACAATGTGTCAACTCTTACTAGACTGACTACGTCAAATCTAGTCCAAGTGATTTCAGTTCTTGTCCTGGGACTCATTACTTTATATGTCAATGAAGACATTCTTCATGACATATATGCTCCTGCCAGAGACTTCCAAGTAATGACCCTGACAAGAGGCCATGGGTATCATCTTCTGCTATCACAGAAGTGGTGAATCCTTTATTGGCTACTTAATTACCTTCAATACCTCAAGTCGCACTCCAATCACCACCCTATGAGCGACCTCTGTAAGGCAACAAGGAATGGAGTCAAAGCACGTAATCGGTATCCAAGATATCCTTGAGCACCTCAAGTCTAAGGATACTTGCACCATTGCTATGATGAGATTATCACTGACATTAGAATAGGACATCCATGTGATGATCTCATAGCAGGTCATCCAATGTACTTACTACCTCTAGCAAGCATCCACATCTCAACCCTAAATATCTCATATTCACAGTTTCTGAGATCCACTGCTTGATCAAATCAAGGATCTTGAGATGTGCTAGTCTCTCCGGATTACCGATGTCTAGTCTCAGTAATCCTATGACTAGGGATAATTTAGATACTGACATAATTGCACATGATAGGAATCTCAGTAGTATGATCACATCACAATTTCCTTCATGCTATGTCATATATCATGGACTTCATTAATTTTCTTATTGATCAATATCAGTTCATAAATAATGAACAGCAACGTAATGAAATATGCCTTTCTTTATTTATTCATTAAGACTGTACACAAATTTGTACAAAATGCGCTAATGGCGATTGCCTTCAGGGCACTACTCTAACAATCTCCCACTTGACCTAAAGCCAATCGCCTTGATATCTAATACCATAGGCGAGTGCATGAGAATCAAAACTCTTTTGTGATAATGGCTTTGTCAACGGATCAGCAATATTCTGCTCTGTGAGAATTCTCTCTATCTGCACATCACCTCGACCAATGATCTCCCTGATCAGGTGATATCTGCGGAGTACGTGTTTGGATCGTTGATGAGACCTTGGTTCTTTCGCCTGCGCAATAGCCCCATTGTTGTCACAATACAACTGCATGGGCCCATCACAGCTAGGAACCACACCAAGTTCAGTAATAAACTTCTTGATCCAAACTGCTTCCTTTCCTGCTTCTGAAGCGGCAATGTACTCTACCTCGGTTGTTGAATCGGCAGTCGTCTCTTGTTTGGAACTCTTCCAACTGACCGCCCCGCCATTCAGTGTGAATACGTAACCTGATTGGGATTTGGAATCATCCTTATCAGATTGAAAACTGGCATCTGTATACCCGCTCACCTGGAGATCTCCATACCCATATATTAAGAAAACATCCTTAGTCCTTCACAAGTACTTCAGGATATTCTTGACAGCCACCCAGTGACCCTCACCAGGATCCGATTGGTATCTGCTCGTAACACTTAGAACATATGATACATCGGGTCTCGTACATAGCATAGCGTACATGATAGATCCTACCGCAGATGCATACGGGATCATATTCATGCGCATCCTCTCATCTTGTGTCTTAGGACACATAGATTTCGAGAGTGTTATCCCATGAGTCACGGAAAGGTACCCTCTCTTGGATTGCTCAATGATAAACCTCTTTAGCATCTTGTCTATGTACGTTGATTGTGAAAGACCAAGCAACCTTTTTGATCTATCTCTATAGATTCTTATCCCAAGGATATAAGTTGCTTCACCAAGGTCTTTCATGGCAAATTGTTTGGACAACCAAATCTTGACTGATTGTAGCATAGAGACATCGTTTCCTAGTAATAATATGTCATCTACATACAGCACAAGGAATACGATTGCAGTCCCATTAACCTTGTTATACACACAGTATTCATCCGGATTTTGTGAGAAACCAAACTCTTTGATTACCTCATCAAAATGGATATTCCAACTCCTGGATGCCTGCTTCAATCCATAGATGGATTTTTGAAGCTTGCATACTTTTTCGCCATCATAGGAGGTGAAGCCCTCAGGTTGTGTCATATACACATCCTCAGCTAGATTTCCATTTAGGAAAGTCGTCCTCACATCCATTTGCCATATCTCATAATCATAATGAGTGGCAATGGCTAGGAGTATTCTAATGGATTTAAGCATTGCTACTGGGCTGAAGGTCTCGTCGTAGTCAACTCTTTGTCTTTGACAAAAACCTTTAGCCACAAGCCTTGCTTTCTATGTAATCACATTACCATCCATGTCAGTTTTCTTTTTGAAAACCCATTTACACCCTATAGGTTTGATTCCTTCGGGTGCCTCAACCAAAGTCCATACTTGGTTTTCATACATGGAATCCATTTCAGCCTTCATGGCATGAAGCCATTTCTCAGACTCTGAACTCTTCAGAACCTCTTCATAGGTGGTAGGCTCATCATCTTCTATGAGCAATACGTCATTTTGTTATTCACGAGAAATCCGTATCTCTCGAGAACAGAGCGTATCCTACGTGACCTACAAATTTCGTGTGTTGTAGAAGGTTGAACTGTTACTTCATCTCAGATGAGTCACAGTTTGAGTTCAGCGATTGATCTGCGTCGTTCGAGCATCTTGAACTTCTTCAAGTTCAATCTTGCTCCCACTATCTTCTTGTAAAAGAAACTCTTTCTCTAAAGACAACATGCTTTGAAACAAACACCTTTTGTTCCTCGTGAGTAGAATTGATATCCCATTGTTTCTTTAGGATATCCTACGAACAAACACTTGTCGACTTTGCATCAAGTTTATTTGATCGTGTCCGCTTCACATAAGCAGTGACAACCCCAAACTTTCAAATGAGTAAGATAGGGTTTTGTTAGTCCACATCTCATATGGAGTAACATCAATCGCTTTGATGGAACTCGCTTAACAAGTAAACAATTTGTCTCAAGTGTATACCCCAAAAGGATTTTGGTAACTTTGCAAAGCCCATCATTGATCGTACCATGTCTAACAAGGTTCGATTTCTCCTTCTGCCACACCATTATCTTTGTGGTGTGTAAGGAGGAGTCCATTGAGATAAAATCCCATTATCTCTGAGATAATCCAAAAACTCTTGGTCTAAGTATTCCCCACCACTATCAGATCGTAATGTCTTGATACTTTTCCCAAGTTGGTTTTCTACTTCATTTCTGAATTGTTTGAACTTTTCAAATGCTTCAGATTTGTATCTCATCAGATACAGGTACCCATATTGAGAATAATCATCGAGAAAGGTAATGAAGTAAAGACAACCACTTCTGGCATGGATGGACATCGGACCACATACGTCTGAATGTATTAGGTCTAATACTCCAGTCGCTCATTCACCCTTTCCTTTAAAGGGTAACTTAGTCATCTTGCCTAATAAACAAGATTCGCATGTGTCATATGATTCATAATCAAATGACCCTAAACTACCACTCTTATGGAGCTTAGCTATGCATCTCTCATTTATATGGCCAAGGCGACAATGCCATAAGTAAGTTGATTTTAAATTATCTCGTTTATGTCTTTTCATGTCATTGGCATTCATAATTGGATGTGACATATCTAATATGTAAATTCCATTACATAATGTACCAGTACCATAAAGCATTCCATTCAAACTAATAGAACAACCATTGTTACTAAAAGTCAAATGGAAATCAGCTCTATTTAAACAAGAAATGCATAATATGTTCTTTGTTAATACAGTACAAAATAACATTCATCCAATTTAATTACAAGCCCGGTGGGGAGTGAGAAAAAGTAAGTGCCTACGGCTAATGCAAAGAACTCTTGCTCCATTTCCCACACGCAGTCTAGTTCTCCTTCATGAGTACATCTCATCGTCCCCGAGGCCCCGTGATATCAATGCATATGTGTGAGCCATAACCGGTATCTAATACCCATATGTTATGGTCAGAAACAGTATTAACCTCAATGACAAACATACCTGAAGAAGTCGAGGCATCTGATGCCTTCTTCTGCTTCAGTTCATCCAGATAGACTTTACTGATTCGACTTCCAAAGGCGGCCTTGCCAAAATGGAAGCAAGTTCCTTTTGGTGCAGTCTCTTTGGTTTTCTTCTTGGCTGCACTTCCTTTTGGTTTCTTAGACCTTTTCTTCTTTAGATTCTTTTTCTTTGAACCAGAAGAAGAAGCCACCATAAGCAATTGCTTAATATCCTTCTTGATAGATTGCTCTACTGTCTTGAGCAGATTGATCAACTCAGGGATTGTCGTGGATATTTGGTTCATCCGATAGTTTAACACAAACTGTGAATAACTATCAGAAAATCCAACCAGAATTAAGTCAACACTTAATTCATAATCAATAACGAAACCTAAGACGACCAACCTCTCAATATACCCATTCATCTTCAGTGCATACTGCACTGCAGATGAACCTGGAGTCATCTTAGTAGTGAAGAGTAGCCTCGAGGTCTCGAACCTTTCAGATCGAGCTTGCTCATCAAAGAACTCCCTAAGATGAAACACTATGGTATGAGCATCCATAGACTCATGCTGCTTCTGCAGCTCTAGTGACATTGAGGCAAGCATAATGCTGGTAGCCATGTCACTGTCTTTAAGATGCTTACGATATGCTTTCTGATCCTCATCAGAAGCATCAGTAGCAGGTGGATCAGGAAGTGGAACATCTAGGATATATCCCAGTTCCTCAGACCTGAGAACAATTCTCAGATTTCTCAGCCAATCTAGAAAGTTGGGTCCAGTTAATTTGTTGGAGTCCATAAGTGAGCGTAAGTTCACACTGGAAGTCATCTTCAATCAACCTTTAGGGAAAGAGAGAAAGAATGTTAGAATAGAATTACATGCATGACATAAGGACTTGAATGACATGCATATGGATCCCACTAGTTTCAAAGAATCCATAACTCTCAGTACGAATCCAAGAAACATTATGACAAAATGTCCTAGTGGGTCGATATCCGATATTACTAACAATGACCTTGGGTTTACCCAACAAGCCACCTTAGGTCAATCGGTAGGTATCAGTCATACCAATTGCATCATAGATATCCGACATTACTAAAATGACCTTGGGTTTACCCAATAAGCCACCTTAGATCTATCGGCAGGTATCGGTCATACCACTTGATTCATAGATGTAACTATCAACTAGTGCTATCAACTCGTGATGTATACACACCCATTGGGTTATCAACTCTTGATGTGCATACATCTGATGTACACTACCCAATTTCGCCTCTGTCCACGTTGACCTTGAGTTTACTCAACAAATCAATGCTTCTAGGGAAAACCGACCCATTAATCCGAAAATCTTATTTTCATGGTTCGAACATATCCGTATAGAGCGAGCTTAGGTTTACCCAACAACCCAACTCTATAAGAACTCTGGTTCTCCCCATATTAATGGAAGGCGTTAGTTTTCATATTATATGTGAGGGTTTTCAGGTCTCATCTTCTTCTCCTCCAAGCCGTAGGAATATAGTCACCATGACTATATGGAATGATTTTGGGTATTTCATCAATCACATTGAGTCTATACCTAAAATCACCCATCATCCCACCTCTGCATGTTGTAGTAGTCGACTGGTGCATGTTCTAGTCGATCGATGATAAAGCCATTGAACATGTTCGGTGACTAGATGGATTATCGTAGCTTTCGGTGATCGGTGCATGTTCTAATGATTTGAATGGACGTGCCGGACCGGGTGCATGTTCTAGTCGCCTGGAATCCACTTTCCAGTCGACTGGTGCATGTTCTAGTCGACTGGTTTTTGTCCTGCTCTCTAATCAGCTAATTTCTCAATCCTTGTAGTTCAAATTCACAATACCAAGTGTAATATCCTTTATTATTACACTTGGTATTGTGCTAGTCTACTACTATAAGTTACTGTGCACGTTCCAGTCGACTGGAACATGTTCCAGTCGACTAGGATGGATTACTGTGCACTTTCCAGTCGACTGGTGCATGTTCTAGTCGACTGGAATCCACTTTCCAGTCGACTGGTGCATGTTCTAGTCATCGGAATGGACGTCTTGATCGTGCATGTTCTTATCGCTGGAATCCACTTTCCAATCGATGGTGCATGTTCTAGTCATTGGTTTTGGCCTGCTCTCTAATCGCTAATTTCTCAATCCGTGTAGTTCAAATTCACAATACCAAGTGTAATATCCTTTATTATGATGTACCAATGAAACACTTTCATTGTTCCATGCTTACCATATATAGTCAAACAATACATGAAACTTGAAATTGATGAATACACTCTTATTCACTAAGATTTCCAAATAATTTGAGAATATCAAATTATCACCCTAAGTATCTCTAGGTAGTCTACACTTTATCAAGACTACTTCGGCACCTGTCACACAATTTGTGACGGCCAAAACAATCAAGATAAGGGAATATACTAACGAGACGCTAATGTGACATATTTGACATCCTAAATTGTTTGGAAACCTAATTTCAAGAAATTCATTTAGGCAAGCATACAACATCAATATAACACATTTTTAATCACATTAAAAATGATCCAAGGAATTGGAATTGAGAAATACACAATTTTTCATTTCAAACAAAACAGCTCCAGCAATTTTCTCAAAACTGCCAAGCATTGTCTTTTGCTTGAAAAACTTATTGAAACAATTTCAATAAATTCTGAGAAAATTACAGAGGTTAAAACATGTTCCCAACATGCTCCATGAATGTTTTAAGGATTTATTTCCAACAAAAACTCGTCCAACCTCAGCAACAAAGCCAATGTAGAATCTGTGTTCCTCAACACAGTTATTCCCAGCAGCACACAATAAATTCTCAAATAAATAGTAAATCACCTTGAAAACATTTTTCCATTCTCATAGACATTCATAAACATCTTAGAGACATGTTGGTGAAAGCAAATCCGGAAAAAAAAAAATTCTACAATTTATTCTCGATTTTATAAGCATGCCTGTTCATTGAATGTGCACCAACACAGCAATCAGAACATTAGGGAATAAATTAGCAAAACCATATCAAATCACATTGATAAATTCCAAGCTTCCACAGACATATGAAACAACATCTTGTTAACATATATGGGCAAGAAAATTTCGAAAATAAGATTTCTACACTGAATTCGAAATTCACACAATCAACATGCATCATTGTCACAAGCAATAGGCAACTCCGACCTAGTCATGGTTTCTTCGTTATATACGACACAAGTGGCTCTGATACCACTGTAGGAAAATCCCGGTGTGAGCATCACATGACCACGGTGCGGAAAACAAAAATTTTTGTTCCGGGAGCTTCTCGAAAGCCAGGATCCATGTGTCTATACAACAAACTCAAACCATAACGGCCAAAGGAGACCGTCTCTAACGGTATCCACGCAGAGATCGAAGAACCTAACCGGGACAAACCCTTTGACCCGGGAATAGCTAGAACAAAGTAAAGAGTGCTAGCTCCTACCTTTGTCCTTGGAGAGCTTGGAATCACGATGAAGAAGCTTGCTTGGAGAAGATGAAGCTTGAAAGATGAATGATGAAGAGATGAGAAGCTTAGGATTTAAAAACCTTTTCAAAACCCTTTCTTCTTCAAACCCACGACCTTCATCCATGACCATCATCTCAAACCTTCTTCCTTAGCCTTTTATATCTTTAACAATTAAAGATGTAATAAATGCTAAGGTGAGTCATTGACCCACGTAAACTACTTTATATATATATATCTATAAATAAAGTAAAGACAAGCTTTATCCTCTCCTTCCATCTTCCACGTATAACATATATATATTAATTAATCAAATCTTTAATTAATTAATATAATATATATACATATGTATATTAATGCTGAGGTGGTCCAGTCACACTAGGGTCGGTCCTACCGGCCTACAGGGTCCCGGTATGGGAAAACCCACCGGAAACATTTTTCAGCAATATCGATGTCGCGATCTCATCGGGACATATCTCGATCTCATCGAGATCCATTTAATCCGATTGCTCTCCATATATTGGAACTTTGTCCAAAACTATTTTACAAATTCTCTGAGACACTCTTATGCGTGTGACCCATTAGGTTCCCAGTTATGTTGGCCACTTAGATTAACACTTAATTTGAGCAAGTCATGAGCGGTATCTAGCAACACATCATGACCCCCAATTGATCGGAAAGTAATTGGTTTGACGAATGAACATGTATTCATCATGAACCATATCACGAACCTTTCCATAGACAATTACTGTGCAATTCATCCTTTCACTATGCTATACCCCACTTGGTTATGAGTATGGGCAATGTGTCAACTCTTACTAGACTGACTACCTCAAATCTAGTCCAAGTGATTTCAGTTCTTGTCCTGGGACTCATTACTTTATATGTCAATGAAGACATTCTTCATGACATATATGCTCCGGCCAGAGACTTCCAAGTAATGACCCTGACAAGAGGCCATGGGTATCATCTTCTGCTATCACAGAAGTGGTGAATCCTTTATTGGCTACTCAATTACCTTGAATACCTCAAGTCGCACCCAATCACCACCCTATGAGCGACCTCTGTAAAGGCAACAAGGAATGGAGTCAAAGCACGAATCAAGATCCAAGATATCCTTGAGCACCTCAAGTCTAAGGATACTTGCACCATTGCTATGATGAGATTATCACGACATTAGAATAGGACATCCATGTGATGATCTCATAGCAGTCATCCAATGTACTTACTACCTTTAGCAAGCATCCACATCTCAACCCTAAATATCTCATATTCACGCTTTACGAGATCCACCGCTGATCAAATCAAGGATCTTGAGATGTGCTAGTCTCTCGGATTACCGATGTCCAGCTCGGAATCCTATGACTAGGGATAATTTAGATATCTTGACATAATTGCACATGATGGGAATCTCAGTAGTATGATCACATCACAATTTCCTTCATGCTATGTCATATATCATGGACTTCATTAATTTGCTTATTGATCAATATCAGTTCATAAATAATGAACAGCAACGTAATGAAATATGCCTTTCTTTATTTATTCATTAAGACTGTACACAAATTTGTACAAAATGCGCTAAAGGCGATTGCCTTCAGGGCACTACTCTAACAATATAATCATTCCTAATCGTATATAATGCAGTCGTGATGATGCAATTTCAATGCATTAATTCTTTCTTGATTTGAAAAAAAACAATGAGTTCTTATGTACTCTATTATAAACATGAACCCAACTGAATTCCGTGCTTGATCTTGCCTAGGAATGAGTTTCCTCTTGATCCTCTTGATCCTCTTGCCTCACTTGATCTCCTAAAATAAGAACCAAAATCCCATTCAATAACTCTTGCTGAAACAATATTTCCATTCAAAATTTTATATCCTTAGAAACTGATTTAGAACTTCATCACTTCACAAGACTTGTAGATCTATGTCTCTAGTTTACAACGCCTCAAAAAGCACCTCAAAAGGACTTCTGTAGAAAAAGATATGATCAAAACACTAAAAACCATCTGCTGAAAAGCGGCACGCCACAAGGCAGCGTCTTGACCTCACGTCAAGCGACGTGCGGACGGGAGCTTCGTCTCCCGAACCCAGTTTCCGCCATTTTCAACCTTAAAACCTTTCCTTTCTCAACTACAACACATCTAACCCATAAATCAAGTTCGATACTTCCATTCTAAACTCATTCTAACACCAAAACACCAACAAAACAACAACCCATGCAAATCTTTCAAAGTTTCACTATAACCCTAACTCCATCGATTTCTACTCATTCCAAGAAAAACTAGGGTTTAATTCAACCTAAACAAGAGTAAAAGAGTATAACTTACCTTAAGAATGCTTGAAATCTGTCGAAAATCCTCAAACCTAAGCTTTCTCTTTTTCTCCCTCTTCTTCCTCTCCTACGATGCTCTTCTCTTCTTCTTTTCTCTTCCTTCTATTTTCCCTTTCTTCTTTTCCTTTAACTCCTTAAACCTACAAGGAAGAGCAATGACTAAAATGCCCCTCTTAGATAAGCCTAAAACCTCTTACCCTTGGGTGACTTGTCCATTTTGCCCTTAAACATTTTTACTCTTCCATAACCATTTATTCCATACTAAACTCAAATAATTCTAATTTTCCATTACTACTTTCAATAAATTAAAACTATGCCATAAATCATAAATCAAATAAATTCATACTAAATAACATCAAGAAAACAAATTTGGGGCCCAACATTTCTCCCCCTATTAAAAGAAATTTCGTCCTCGAAATTTACCTGAATCATCAAAAAGACTTGGATACTTCTCCTTCATAGCGTCCAAGGGTTCCCACGTGGCTTCTTCCACTGAATGGTTCCTCCACAGAACCTTAACTAGCTGAACTGTCTTATTCCTGAGGACCTTTTCCTTGGTGTCCAAGATCTCTACTGGAATTTCCTCATAACTCAAGTCGTCTCATAACTGAACCTCTGAAACCTGAATAATATGAGAAGGATCTAATCTGTACCTCCTCAGCATGGAAACATGAAAGACATCATGAATCTGAGACAACTCTGGCGGCAACGCCAACCTGTAAGCTAGAGGTCCGATCCTCTCAAGAATCTCATAAGGACCTACATATCTTGGACTCAACTTGCCTTTCTTGCCAAACCTCATTACTCCCTTCCAAGGAGACGTCTTGAGAAACACCTTCTCACCGACTTCATACTCCATCTCCTTCCGATGAGCATCAGTGTAACTCTTCATCCTATCCTGGGCTGCCTTAAGCCGCTGCTTAACCAGATTGACTTTATCAACAGTCAACTGGATCAATTCTGGTCCTACCAGTTTCCTCTCTCCTTCTTCATCCCAACATATCGGAGTTCTACACCTCCTTCCATATAAAGCTTCATATGGAGCTATCTGAATGCTCGAATGGTACGAATTATTATAAGCGAATTCGACCAATGGCAAATGCTCATCCCAAGCTCCCTTGAAATCCATCACACATGCCCTGAGCATTCCCTCAAGTGTCCGAATGGTCCTCTCAGATTGACCATCCGTCTGAGGGTGAAATGTCGTACTAAAATGCAGCTTAGTACCTAAAGCTTCCTGCAAGCTTCCCCAGAATCTCGAAGTGAAACGAGGATCCCTGTCAGAAACTATAGAATCTGGAATCCCGTGCAATCTCACTACCTCATCAATGTACTTCTTGGCTAGCACATGCAACGAATCAGTCTGCTTGATTGCCAGAAAATGGGCTGACTTCGTCAACCGATCCACTATAACGCATATGGCATCATGCTTCCTACTAGTCTTAGGCAAACCCATCAGAAAATTCATGGTTACTCTTTGCCACTTCCACTCAGGAATGGACAATGGCCTTAGCTTGCCTGAAGGCGCCTGGTGTTCAGCCTTGACTTGCTGACACACGAGACACTTACTGACATACTCTGCTACATCCCTCTTCATGCCCTTCCACCAGAATTGCTCTCTCAAATCTCTATACATCCTAGTGTTACCTGGGTGCATGGCATAAGGCGCATTGTGTGCCTCATCCAAAATCTCATCCTTAACCTCCTTGCTATCTGGAATACAAAGCCTGTCCCCCACTGTCATGAGTCCATCCTCTCTCACTACTACTTCAGAAACCTTACCATTCTGAATTTCCTCCCTAAGCTTGCTCAAATCTGCATCTTGTACCTGCAACTCCTTAACCTTCTCCCTGAGTATAGGCCTTACTCTGAAATTTGCTAGGAGGCAGTTTGGTTCCTCCTACTTCAAGCTTATCTTAAGCTTGGCCATCTCTTCCAATAAAGGAAGATAAACTGCTTGAACATGAGCAATAGAAGACTTTCTGCTCAAAGCATCCGCTACTACATTCGCTTTGCCTGGATGGTACTCAATCAACAAATCATAATCCTTGAGTAACTCCATCCACCTTCTCTGTCTCAAATTCAATTCCTTCTGGCTCAGTAAGTACTTGAGGCTCTTGTGATCTGTAAAGATCCTGGTCTGAACACCATAAAGATAATGCCTCCAAATCTTCAAGGCAAAGATCACTGCTGCCAACTGCAAGTCATGAATCGGGTAATTCAACTCATACTGCTTCAGTTGCCTTGAAGCATATGCTATCACCCTGTCTCCCTGCATCAACACACAACCGAGACCCTTCCTCGAAGCGTCACTATATACTGTATAGCCCTCATCACCAGAAGGCAAAATTAGCACTAGAGCACTTGCCAACCTGTGCTTGAGCTCCTCAAAGCTCTTCTGGCACTCATCAGTCCAGATGAACTTCTGATTCTTCCTCAATAGCTTGGTCATCGGAGCAGCTATCATGGAGAATCCTTCTACAAACCTTCAGAGTAACTGCCGCACCGTAAAACTTCTCACCTCTGTCGCTGTCTTGGGTGCATGCCAATTCACCACTGCTTCAACTTTCCTCGGATCAACATGCACACCATCCTGCGAAATCACATGCCCAAGGAAAGTCACCTCGTGAAGCCAGAACTCACACTTGCTAAACTTGGCATAAAGCTCTCTCTCCCTAAGAGTCTGCAATATAATCCTGAGATGCTCCTCATGCTCTTCTTCACTCTTAGAATACACCAGAATGTCATCTATAAACACTATGACAAACTGATCCAGAAACTCCTTGAAGACCCTATTCATGAGATCCATGAAAGCAGCTGGAGCATTGGTCAAGCCGAATGGCATAACTAAAAACTCATAGTGCCCATATCGTGTCCTGAATGCTGTCTTGCTTACATCAGCCTCCTTGATTCTGAGCTGATGATAGCCTGACCTAAGATCAATATTGGAAAAGACCCATGCTCCCTGCAGCTGATCAAACAGATCATCTATCCGTGGCAAAGGATACTTGTTCTTAACTGTCACCTTGTTGAGTCTCCGATAGTCAATGCACATCCGCCATGACCCATCCTTCTTCTTAACAAACAGAACCGGTGCTCCCCAAGGAGACGAACTCGGCCTAACATATCCCTTCTCTAACAGTTCCTCCAACTTTTCCTTAAGCTCCCTCAACTCAGCTGGAGCCATCCTGTATGGCGGGATAGAAATAGGCGTGGTTCCGGGAATCAAGTCAATGGAAAACTCGATTTCCCTCATCGGCGGCAAACCTGGTAACTCATCTGGGAAAACATCTGGAAATTCCCTCACAACCGGGAAATCTTCTAACTTCCCTTCATGCACATCGGCATCTACAACATGCGCCAAGAAAGCTTCACATCCCTGGCCCATCATCCTTTCAGCTAACATAGCTGAAATCAATCTTGGTGATGGTGTCTTTCTATCTCCTCTGAAGATCACCTTCTCACCATTGCCCAGATCAAACTCTACCTCTTTCCGACCACAATCCAGCTTGTCTCTGCACGCCTTAGAGCCTGAAACTGCGACCCCTCTGGTCTCGGTGCCTGTGGACAATGCTTGGCTATATGTCCCTTCTCTCTGCATCTGAAACAAACTCCAAGTGACCTGAGGCACTCTCCCTGGTGATGCTTCCCACACTGGTCACATAAGGGATAGTTGAACCAGCTTCTTCCTGCTCTACCGGCGCCTCCCATATTACAGGCTTGTCCTGATACTGCCCTCACCTGCTTGTTCCTGGTAGCCCCACTGCTACCCACTTCACTCTGACTGTAAGAGCTCCTCGTGCTCCTCTCAGGCATTGGAGCACTTGTACCCTTCCTAAATGTCTTCTCCCTGTTCTTCCTCTTCTTGTTCGCTTCATTTATGATATTCTCCAGCTTCTCAGCCTGGAGAGCAGCATCCACCAACTGCTGGTAGTCACAGAAATTGTGAATCAGAACTTTCTCCCTGATTCTCAAGTGAAGACCTCCCTCAAACTTGCGGCACTTGTCTTCCTCTGTCGCCACAATGTTAGCTGCATATCGGGAAAGCTATGTGAACTTCAGCTCATACTCGCTCACACTCATGTCCCTCTGCATGAGATTCAGAAATTTCCTGACCTTCTCTTGCACATAGACCCTGGAGAGATACTTCTTTCGGAACACTTCTACAAAGTCCCTCCATGTCAACACTGATGGCACAACCTGACTGTGAGGCACTGTCTCCCACCAATGCAGTGCGTCACCCTACAACAGACTGACTGCATAATCTAGCTTGTCCTCATCTGAGCATCTCATCTGAACTAGAACCCTCTCGGTCCTCTTCAACCAGCTTGACCTCTTCTCGATTGTAGTCCCACCGAAATCCACACCCCAAACTTTGGGTTTGTCATCGCCCACTCTCGCTCATGGGCTTGCATCGGCATCTGAGATCTCTGACCCATAGCATACGTGAAAGCCTGAGCAAAGGCTTGAAAGAAACTCGGATCCATGGGAGTTCCCTGAGGCATAGGAGGAGGCGGAGGAGGCACTTCTTGCTGCAAACTAGGTGCCTCTGAAATCGAAACAGAATGTGTCCCGGCATCCTGAGAAATATGGGATTCATCCGTACTCCCCTGACGAGAATGAGATCGAGTCATAGCTCCTTGAGTTCTCCTTCGAGGTCACTCCTTTAAGAGAAAACCATTAAAAACTTTAGTTCAAGTAAGACAATTTTCAAAATATGCAAAAACAGTTCTAATCATGAAAAATAATGCAAGTTATTTCTTGAAAGTGATGTCATGCAGCCCTAGATCAAAAACCTAGGCGCTCTGATACCACAACATGTTGGACCCCGCTGCCGGAGCCCAACATCGGACATGAGAGCGTGGCGTGAAACGTACTAATGATACATGTAAGGAAAAAGACCCGGAAGATTAATGGGCTCTTTGGAAAATAAACTTGAAACACCTTTCATGTGATTTAATAAACAAGGCTAAACAGATCAATTTAACGATTGAGAAAGGAGACCATCGGAAGTTCAATGGACCCATCGTGAACAATCTCAAAACTTACTTTCATGCTTTAAAACAAACATATCCATAAGTCTGTTAGAGTAGTGCCCTGAAGGCAATCGCCTTTAGCGCATTTTGTACAAAGTTGTGTACATACTTTATGAATAAATAAAGAAAGGCATATTTCATTAACTTGCTGTTCATTATTTATGAATGGATATTGAACTGTAGGCAAATTAATGAAGTCCATGATATATGACATAGCATGAAGGAAATTATGATGTGATCATACTACTGAGATTCCTATCATATACAATAATGTCAGTATCTAAATTATCCCTAGTCATAGGATTACTGAGACTGGACATCGGTAATCCGGAGAGACTAGTACATCTCAAGCTCCTTGATTTGATCAAGCAGTGGATCTCAGAAGCTGTAAATATGAGATATTTAGGGTTGAGATGTGGATGCTTACTAGAGGTAGTAAGTACATTAGATGACCTGCTATGAGATCATCACATGGATGTCCTATTCTAATGTCAGTGATAATCTCATCAAAGCAATGGTGCAAGTATCCTTAGACTTGAGGTGCTCAAGGATATCTTGGATAGTGATTCTGTGCTTTGACTCCATTCCTTGTTGCCTTACAGAGGTCGCTCATAGGGTGGTGATTGGGTACAGCTTGAGGTATTCGAAGGTAATTGAGTAGCCAATAGAAGATTCACCACTACGTGATAGCGAAAGATGATACCATATGGCCTATTGTCAGGGTCATTACTTGGAAGTCTCTGGCCGGAGCATATATGTCATGAAGAATGTCTTCATTGATATATTAAGTAATGAGTCCCAGGACAAGAACTGAAATCACTTGGACTAGATTTGACGTAGTCAGTCTAGTAAAGAGTTGACACTTTGCCCATACTCATAACCAAGTGGGGTATAGCATGGTGAAAGGACGAATTGCACGGTAATTGTCTATGGAAAGGTTCGTGATATGGTTCATGATGAATACATGTTCATTCGTCAAACCAATTACTTTTCGGTCAATTGGGGGTCATGATGTGTTGCTAGATACCTCCATGACTTGCTCTCGATTAAGTGTTAATCTAAGTGGCCAACATAACCGGGAACCTAATGGGTCACACGCATAAGAGTGTCTCGGAGAATTCATAAAATAGTTTTGGACAGAGTTCCAATATATGGAGAGCAAAAGGATTAAATGGATCCCAATGAGATCGAGATATGTCCCGATGAGATCGCGATATCGATATTGCTGAAAAAGGTTTTCGGGAGTTTTTCCTATCTGGGACCGGTGAGCTGTAGGACCAATTCCGGTGTATTGGAGCACTTGAGCATTTATTTATATATATAATTAATTAATAAATTAAAGAATTAATATATATATATATATATATATATATATATATATATATATATATATATGTGTATACGTGGATTGGAAGGAGAAGCTTCCTTTATATGCTTAGTCAAAAGTTGTTTTAATGGCATTAAATTACAAAAAGACAAAATAAAAGGAGAAGAGAAGAGCATGATCGTGGATTCTTGAATAAGAAAGAAAAAGAAGAGTTTCTTTCTCTTTGATCAATAATGATCGTGGGTTTTAGAGAAAACCTAAGGATTTGAAGAGAAAGAGTTTCTCTCTCAAGCTTCATCATCTTTCAAGCTGTTCTCCAAGGCTTCACTTCCTCCATCATCGTTGTTTCAAGCTCTCCAAGGACAAAGGTAAGAGCTAGCACTCTTTACTTTGTTCTAGCTATTCCCGGGTCAAAGGGTTTGTCCCGGTTAGGTTCTCCGATCTCTGCGTGGATACCGTTAGAGACGGTCTCCTTTGGCCGTTATGGTTTGAGTTTGTTGTATAGACACATGGATCTTGGCTTTCGGGAAGGTCTCGGAACAAAAATTTTTGTTTTCTGCACCGTGGGCATGTGATGCTCACACCGGGATTTTCCTACAGTGGTATCAGAGCCACTTGTGTCGTATATAACGAAGAAACCATGACTAGGTCGGAGTTGCCTATTGCTTGTGACGATGATGCATGTTGATTGTGTGAATTTCGAATTCAGTATAGAAATATAGTTTTTGAAATTTTCTTGCCCAGATATGTTCACAAGATGTTTTTGCATATGTCTGTGGAAGCTCAGAATTTATCAATGTGATTTGATATGGTTTTGCTAATTTATTCCCCAATGTTCTGGTTGCTGTCTTTGTGCACATTCAATGAACAAGCATTTTTATAAATTCGAGAATAAATTGTAGAAAATTTTGTTTTCGGATTTGCTTTCACCAACATATCTCTAAGATGTTTATGAATGTCTATGAGAATGGAAAAATGTTTTTGAGGTGATTTACTATTTATTTGAGAATTTATTGTGTGCTGCTGGGAATAACTGTGTTGAGGAACACAGATTCTACATTGGCTTTATTGCTGAGTTTGAATGAGTTTTTGATGGAAATAAATCCTGAAAAACTTCATGAAACATGTTGTAAGCTCTGTAATTTTCTCAGAATTTATTGAAATTGTTTCAATGAGTTTTTCAAGCAAAACACAGAGCTTGGCAGTTTTGAGAAAGTTGCTGGAGCTGTTTTGTTTGGAATGATAAATTATGTATTTCTCAATTCCAATGCCTTGGATCATTTTTAATGTGATTAAAAATGTGTTATATTGATGTTGTATGATTTCCAAATTAAATTTCTTGAAATTGGGTTTCCAAATATTTTTCGGATGTCAAATGTGTCACATTAGCGTCTCGTTAGTGTATTTCGTTGTCTTGATTATTTTGGTCGTCACAAATTTTGTGACATGTGCCGAAGTAGTCTTGATAAAGTTTAGACTACCTAGAGATACTTAGGGTGATAGTTTGATATTCTTAAATTATTTGGAAATCTAAATGAATAAGAGTGTATTCATCAATTTCAAGTTTTTCATGTATAGTTTGACTATATATGGTAAGCATGGAACAATGAAAGTGTTTCATTGGTACATCATAATAAAGGATATTACACTTGGTATTGTGAATTGGAACTGCACGGATTGAGAAATTAGCCAATTAGATAGCAATTCCACATGGATAAGTCGACTAATAAAGATATAAGTCGACTTGTCCGTGCACTGTAGACGCATAAGTCGACTTGTTCGTGCACAGCTGCATAAGTCGACTTACACATTCATAAGTTGACTTACACACTAGCATAAGTCGACTTACACATGCATAAGTCGACTTACACACTAGCATAAGTCGACTTACACATACACAAGTCGACTTACAACATGCAAAGGTGGGATGATGGATGATTTTAGGTATAGACTCAATGTGATTGATGAAATACCCTAAATCATTCCATATAGTCATGGTGACTATAATCATACGGCTTGGAGGAGAAGAAGATGAGACCTGAAAACCCTCACATATCATATGAAAACTAACGCCTTCCATTAATATGGGGAGAACCAGAGTTCTTATAGAGTTGGGTTGTTGGGTAAACCCAAGCTCACTCTATATGGATATGTTCGAACCATGAAAATAAGATTTTCGGATTAATGGGTTGGTTTTCACTAGAAGCGTTGATTTGTTGAGTAAACTCAAGGTCAACGTGGACAGAGGCGAAATTGGCCAGTGTGCATCAGATGTACGTGCATCATGAGTTGATAACCCAATGTGTGTGCATACATCACGAGTTGATAGCACTAGTCGATAGTTACATCTATGAAGAAAATGGTATGACCGATACCTACCGATTGACCTAAGGTGGCTTGTTGGGTAAACTCAAGGACATTTTAGTAATGTCGGATATCGACCCACTAGGACATTTTGCCATAATGTTTCTTGGATTCGTACTGAGGGTTATGGATTCTTTGAAACTAGTGAGAGCCATATGCATGTCATACAAGTCCTTATGATCATGCATGTAATTCTATTCTAACATTCTTTCTCTCTTTCCCTATAGGTTATTGAAGATGACTTCCAGTGTGAACTTGCGCTCACTTATGGACTCCAACAAATTAACTGGACCCAACTTTCTAGATTGGCTGAGAAATCTGAGAGTTGTTCTCAGGTCAGAGGAACTGGGATATATCCTAGATGTTCCACTTCCTGATCCACTGCTGCGATGCTTGATGAGGATCGAAAGCATATCGTAAGCATCTTAAAGACGGTGACATGGCTACCGCATTATGCTTGCCTCGATGTCACCAGAGTGCGAAGCAGCATGAGTCTATGGATGCTAATACCATAGTGTTTCATCTTAGAGAGCTGTTTGATGAGCAAGTTCGGTCTGAAAGGTTCGAGACCTCGAGGCTACTCTTCACTACTAAGATGACTCCAGGTTCATCTGCAGTGCAGTATGCACTGAAGATGAATGGGTATATTGAGAGGTTGGTCGTCTTAGGATTTGTTATGGATCATGAATTAAGTGTTGACTTAATTCTGGTTAGATTGTCTGATAGTTATTCACAGTTTGTGTTAAACTATCGGATGAACCAAATATCCACGACAATCTCTGAGTTGATCAATCTGCTCAAGACAGCAGAGCAATCTATCAAGAAGGATAGTAAGCAAGTGCTTATGGTGGCTTCTTCTTCTGGTTCAAAGAAAAAGAATCTAAAGAAGAAAAGGTCTAAGAAACCAAAAGGAAGTGCAACCAAGAAGAAAACCAAAGAAATTGCACCAAAAGGAACTTGCTTCCATTGTGGCAAGACTGGCCACTGGAAGCGAAATTGTAAAGTCTATCTGGAAGAATTGAAGCAGAAGAAGGCATTAAATGCCTCGACTTCTTCAGGTATGTTTGTCATTGAGGTTAATACTGTTTCTGACCATAACATATGGGTATTAGATACCGGTTGTGGCTCACACATATGCAATGATATGCAGGGCCTCAAGGAAAGTAGGCAGCTTATGAAGGGAGAACTAGACCTGCGTGTGGGAAATGGAGCAAGAGTTGCTGCATTAGCCGTAGGCACTTACTTTTTGTCACTCCCCACTGGGCTTGTAATTAAATTGGATGAATGTTATTTTGTACCTGTATTAACAACGAACATATTGTTTGTTTCTTGTTTAAATAGAGCTGGTTTCCATGTGACTTTTAGTAACAATGGTTGTTCTATTAGTTTGAATGGAATGCTTTATGGTACTGGTACATTATGCAATGGAATTTACATATTAGATATGTCACATCCAATTATGAATGTCAATGAAACGAAAAGATATAAACGAGATAATTTAAAATCAACTTACTTATGGCATTGTCGCCTTGGCCATATAAATGAGAGACGCATAGCTAAGCTCCATAAGAGTGGAAGTTTAGGGTCATTTGATTATGAATCATATGGCACATGCGAATCTTGTTTATTAGGCAAGATGACTAAATTACCCTTTAAGGGAAAGGGTGAACGAGCGACTGGAGTATTAGACCTAATACATTCAGATGTATGTGGTCCGATGTCCATCCATGCCAGAAGTGGTTGTCTTTACTTCATTACCTTTATCGATGATTATTCTCGATATGGGTACTTGTATCTGATGAGATACAAATCTGAAGCATTTGAAAAGTTCAAACAATTCAGAAATGAAGTAGAAAACCAACTTGGGAAAAGTATCAAGACATTACGATCAGATTGTGGTGGGGAATACTTAGACCAATAGTTTTTGGATTATCTCAGAGAAAATGGGATTTTATCTCAATGGACTCCTCCTTACACACCACAGCATAATGGTGTGGCCGAAAGGAGAAATCGAACCTTGTTAGACATGGTATGATCAATGATGGGCTTTACAAAGTTGCCAAAATCCTTTTGGGGGTATGCACTTGAGACAACTGTTTACTTGTTAAACAGAGTTCCATCAAAGACAGTTGATGTTACTCCATATGAGATGTGGACTAACAAAAGACCATATTTTACTCATTTGAAAGTTTGGGGTTGTCCTGCTTATGTGAGCGGACACAGTCAGATAAACTTGATGCAAAGTCTGACAAGTGTTTGTTCGTAGGATATCCTAAAGAAACAATGAGATATCAATTCTACCTTGCTGAGGAACAAAAGGTGTTTGTTTCGAAGCATGCTGTCTTTTTAGAGAAAGAGTTTCTTTTACAAAAAGACAGTGGGAGAAAAATTGAGCTTGAAGAAGTTCAGGATGCTCGAACAGACGCATATCAATCGCTCAATCAAACTGTGACTCATACGATGAAGTAATTCAACCTTCTACAACACGAAGTTCAGTAGGTCACGTAGGATACGCTCTGTTCCCGAGAGATATGGATTTCTCATGAATGAACAGAATGACGTATTGCTCATAGAAGATGATGAGCCTACCACCTATGAAGAGGTTCTGAAGAGTTCAGAGTCTGAGAAATGGCTTCATGCCATGCAGGCTGAAATGGATTCCATGTATGAAAACCAAGTATGGACTTTGGTTGAGGCACCCGAAGGAATCAAACCCATAGGGTGCAAATGGGTTTTCAAAAAGAAAACCGACATGGATGGTAATGTAATTACCTATAAAGCAAGGATTGTGGCTAAAGGCTTTCGTCAAAGACAAGGAGTTGACTACTGACGAGACCTTGACCCGATGTGATGCTTAAATCCATTAGAATACTCCTAGCCATTGCCACTCATTATGATTATGAGATATGGCAAATGGATGTGAGGACAGCTTTCCTAAATGGAAATCTAGCTGAGGATGTGTATATGACACAACCTGAGGGCTTCACTTCCTATGATGGAGAAAAGGTATGCAAGCTTCAGAAATCCATCTATGGATTGAAACAAGCATCCAGGAGTTGGAATATCTGTTTTGATGAGGTAATCAAAGAGTTTGGTTTCTCACAAAATCCGGATGAACACTGTGTGTATAAGAAGGTTAATGGGACTGCAATCGTATTCCTTGTGTTGTATGTAGATGACATATTATTGCTAGGAAACGATGTCTCTATGCTACAATCAATCAAGATTTGGTTGTCCAAACAATTTGCCATGAAAGACCTTGGTGAAGCAACTTATATCTTGGGATAAAGATTTATAGAGATAGATCAAAAAGGTTGCTTGGTCTTTCACAATCAACGTACATAGACAAGATGCTAAAAGGTTTAGCATGGAGCAACCCTAGAGAAGGTACCTTCCCATCACTCATGGGATAACACTCTCAAAATCTATGTGTCCTAAGACACAAGATGAGAGGATGCGCATGAATATGATCCCGTATGCATCTGCGGTAGGATCTATCATGTACGCTATGCTATGTACGAGACCCGATGTATCATATGCTCTAAGTGTTACGAGCAGATACCAATCGGATCCTGGTGAGGGTCACTGGGTGGCTGTCAAGAATATCCTCAAGTACTTGCCAAGGACTAAGGATGTTTTCTTGATATATGGGGATGGAGATCTCAAAGTGAGCGGGTATACAGATGCCAGTTTTCAATCTGATAAGGATGATTCTAAATCCCAATCAGGTTACGTATTCACACTGAATGGCGGGGCAGTTAGTTGGAAGAGTTCCAAACAAGAGACAACTGCTGATTCAACAACCGAGGCAGAGTACATTGTCGCCGAGCGTGAAAGGAAGCGGTTTGGATCAAGAAGTTCATTCTTGAACTTGGTGTGGTTCCTAGCGTTGATGGGCCCATCTGATTGTATTGTGACAACAATGGGGCTATTGCGCAGGTGAAAGAACCAAGGTCTCATCAACGATCCAAACACGTACTCCGCAGATATCATCTAATCAGGGAGATCATTGGACGAGGTGATGTCCAGATCGAGAGAATTCCCACCGAGCATAATATTGCTGATCCGTTGACAAAGCCATTATCACAAAAGAGTTTTGATTCTCATGTACTCGCCTATGGTATTAGATATCAAGGCGATTGGCTTTAGGTCAAGTGGAAGATTGTTAGAGTAGTGCCGTGAAGGCAATCGCCTTTAGCGCATTTTGTACAAAGTTGTGTACATACTTTATGAATAAATAAAGAAAGGCATATTTCATTAACTTGCTGTTCATTATTTATGAATGGATATTGATCTATAAGCAAATTAATGAAGTCCATGATATATGACATAGCATGAAGGAAATTATGATGTGATCATACTACTGAGATTCCTATCATGTGCAATTATGTCAGTATCTAAATTATCCCTAGTCATAGGATTACTGAGACTGGACATCGGTAATCCGGAGAGACTAGTACATCTCAAGCTCCTTGATTTCATCAAGCAGTGGATCTCAGAAGCTGTAAATATGAGATATTTAGGGTTGAGATGTGGATGCTTACTAGAGGTAGTAAGGACATTGGATGACCTGCTATGAGATCATCACATGGATGTCCTATTCTAATGTCAATGATAATCTCATCATAGCAATGGTGCAAGTATCCTTAGACTTGAGGTGCTCAAGGATATCTTGGATACTGATTCTGTGCTTTGACTCCATTCCTTGTTGCCTTACAGAGGTCGCTCATAGGGTGGTGATTGGGTACAGCTTGAGGTATTCGAAGGTAATTGAGTAGCCAATAGAAGATTCACCACTTCTGTGATAGCAGAAGATGATACCATGGCCTATTGTCAGGGTCATTACTTGGAAGTCTCTGGCCGGAGCATATATGTCATGAAGAATGTCTTCATTGATATATTAAGTAATGAGTCCCAGGACAAGAACTAAAATCACTTGGACTAGATTTGACGTAGTCAGTCTAGTAAAGAGTTGACACTTTGCCCATACTCATAACCAAGTGGGGTATAGCATGGTGAAAGGACGAATTGCACGGTAATTGTCTATAGAAAGGTTCGTGATATGGTTAATGATGAATACATGTTCATTCGTCAAACCAATTACTTTCCGGTCAATTGGGGGTCATGATGTGTTGCTAGATACCGCTCATGACTTGCTCAGATTAAGTGTTAAGCTAAGTGGCCAACATAACCGGGAACCTAATGGGTCACACGCATAAGAGTGTCTCGGAGAATTCGTAAAATAGTTTTGGACAGAGTTCCAATATATGGAGAGCAAAAGGATTAAATGGATCCCGATGAGATCGAGATATGTCCCGATGAGATCGCGACATCGATATTGCTGAAAAAGGTTTTCGAGGGTTTTTCCCATACCGGGACCCGGTAGGCCGGTAGGACCGACCCCAGTGTGACTGGACCACTTCAGCATTTATTTATATATATATATATATATTAAATAATTAATATATATATATATATATATGTGTGTATACGTGGATAGGAAGGAGAAGCTTCCTTTATATGCTTAGTCAAAAGTTGTTTTAATGGCATTAAATGACAAAAAGACAAAATAAAAGGAGAAGAGAAGAGCATGATCGTGGATTCTTGAATAAGAAAGAAAAAGAAGAGTTTCTTTCTCTTTGATCAATAATGATCGTGGGTTTTAGAGAAAACCTAAGGATTTGAAGAGAAAGAGTTTCTCTCTCAAGCTTCATCATCTTTCAAGCTCTTCTCCAAGGCTTCACTTCCTCCATCATCGTTGTTTCAAGCTCTCCAAGGACAAAGGTAAGAGCTAGCACTCTTTACTTTGTTCTAGCTATTCCCGGGTCAAAGGGTTTGTCCCGGTTAGGTTCTCCGATCTCTGCGTAGATACCGTTAGAGACGGTCTCCTTTGGCCGTTATGGTTTGAGTTTGTTGTATAGACACATGGATCCTAGCTTTCGGGAAGGTCCCGGAATAAAAATTTTTGTTTTTCGCACCGTGGGTATGTGATGCTCACACCGGAATTTTCCTACAAAGTCGTTATCAAAAAGATGAGTTTTACTAAAGCTTTAAGAACATCTCAAACCAAATTACAACTTTGAGTTCAAGAGCCAAAAATACAAAATACTCTTGAACCGATAGTACTTGAAATGAAACTAAAGTTTAAAAATAAACATGACAAAATGGAGTGCCGCCATGCTCGTAACTCACTCGATCTCCTACTCATCACCTGAATGGGGAAGATTAGAGGGGGCGAGCTATAAAGCTCGTGGGAACATATTTATAATATAGTAATAAGCAAAAGTATTCAAAAATATCTCATTGTCGTGGTACTTGTTGAAATCATAGTCATTGATCATGTATATGTCATTGTCTTGAAAAATGCTTGTTTTTTGAACAATTCATGATGCATGACACATAACAAATCATAACACATAACATAACATAATGGTTTAGGTTGTCCCTGGTTCGTGACGTACTACACATGCCATCGAAATGTTGATGTGTAGACGTAGTTTCGTGAGGGAATCCTTGTGAGAAACTCTGTGCCACAGTCGGGCAGGCGGAAGAAGCCTTTTCGTGAGTCAATGTGCACTTGACTATTCGTGAGGGACACCGCAAACCCACATAAACATGCATGATTCATGTTCTTGTAAACTTGTTTGCCAAACTGGCACTTGCTTGTAAACTTGCTTGTCATATATTCGTAAAACATAATTTCATGTACTTGTACTCGTGAAAAGAGAAAAACTCCCTTTTTGGAATTCTTTTCATAATTCATGAATGGAAATCATGTAACAACATATAATCATTCCTAATCGTATATAATGCAGTCGTGATGATGCAATTTCAATGCATTAGTTCTTTCTTGATTTGAAACAAAAGAATGAGTACTTATTTACTCTATTATAAACATGAACCCACCTGAATTCCGTGCTTGATCTTGCCTAGGAATGAGTTTCCTCTTGAGCCTCTTGATCCTCTTACCTCACTTGATCTCCTAAAATAAGAACCAAAATCCCATTCAATAACTCTTGCTGAAACAATATTTCCATTCAAAATTTTATATCCTTAGAAACTGATTTAGAACTTCATCACTTCACAAGACTTGTAGATCTATGTCTCTAGTTTACAACGCCTCAAAAATCACCTCAAAAGGACTTCTGTAGCAAAAGATATGATCAAAACACTAAAAACCATCTGCGCTGGAAAACTGGCCTCACCGCGACGAGGCTCGCTCGTAGCGACGTGCAGCCTGGCACGCCGCGGCGTGCAACCCTCTATTGTACGTAGCGGCGTGGCTTGGCGCGTCATGACGTGTGTTTTCTGCTGCGCCACAAGGCAGTCTTGCCTCACGCTGCGTCATGACGTCTGAACGGAGCTTCGTCTCCCGAACCCAGTTTCCGCCATTTTCAACCTTAAAACCTTTCCTTTCTCAACTACAAAACATCTAACCCATAAATCAAGTTCCATACTTCCATTCTAAACTCATTCTAACACCAAAACACCAACAAAACAACAACCCATGCAAATCTTTCAAAGTTTCACCATAACCCTAACTCCATCGATTTCTACTCATTCCAAGCAAAACTAGGGTTTAATTCAACCTAAACAAGAGTAGAAGAGTATAACTTACCTTAAGAATGCTTGAAATCTGTCGAAAATCCTCAAACCTAAGCTTTCTCTTTTTCTCCCTCTTCTTCCTCTCTTACGATGCTCTTCTCTTCTTTTTTTCTCTTCTTTCTATTTTCCCTTTCTTCTTTTCCTTTAACTCCTTAAACCTACAAGGAAGAGCAATGACTAAAATGCCCCTCTTAGATAAGCCTAAAAACTCTTACCCTTGGGTGACTTGTCCATTTTGCCCTTAAACATTTTTACTCTTCCATAACCATTTATTCCATACTAAACTCAAATAATTCTAATTTTCCATTACTACTTTCAATAAATTCAAACTATGCCATAAATCATAAATCAAATAAATTCATACTAAATAACATCAAGAAAACAAATTTGGGCCCAACATGTACTCTGACATGGGATGATTTTCTGAGAGCCTTCAAGGACAATTACATGCCTAAGGTCTATTTGGAAATGAAGATGTAAGAGTTCCTCGAGTTGAGACAGGGGCTGATGTCAGTGGCCGATTATGAGGTGCGATTCAATGAGCTGATGGGATATGCTTCGACTCTGATTGCTACTGAGGCTGACAGGTGTCGGCATTTTGAGGGCGGACTCAATCTGGAGATCCGTACCCTATTGGCCAGGTCTGATATGGGTAATTTTATTGAGTTGAGGTTGCAAGCGATGAGGATAGAGCCATCGAGACAACGATGACCGAGGCCGGTCAGGGACCAGGATTAAGAGATCTAGTGATAGCTAGGGCAGTGCTGGTAGAGGGTATAGCAAGCGTCAGAGTAGGCCCTTCAGGTCCGCAGGAGGGGCTAGACAGACTGGTCATGGGCAGAGGGGCAGATTTGTACAGACTGGTAGTGGTGGCGGCAGTGCCAGAGTTTCAGGGCAGTCTGTTTCTTTATGCGAACATTGTGAAAAGAGACACAGTGGAGAGTGTCGATGGTTGTCTGGAGCCTGTTTGAGGTGTGGCTCGATGGACCACCTGGTAAGGAACTGCCCAGAGACTTTGGGAGCCCAGTCTACTATGACTGGAAGATCAGGCAGCAATACCACGGTACAGCAGAGCCGTGGAGGTGGATTGGGATGGAGAGGTCGAGGTCGAGGCCGAGGCTGAGCTGAGGGGTCCGCAGTGAGGGCAGAGGGTCTGAGCAGCAGATAGCAGTCTCAGGCTAGGGTCTATGCCATGACTCGGCAGGAGGCCCAGGATTCCCCGGATGTTGTTGTGGGTATGCTTCTAATTTTTGGTTTTGAAGCATATGCATTGTTGGATCCTGGATCTACTCATTCTTTCATTGCACCGCATTTAGCATGTAGACTGCATGGAGATAGGCAGAGGTTACAGTATGAGTTAGAGGTAAGTACACCTCTAGGTAATCTGTTGTATTGGAAGAGGTGCATATAGGATGTTGGTTCGGATCGATCGGCGCTTTGAGTCCGATCGATCATTTTGCCTCTGAGGGAGATTGATGTGATATTGGGGATGGACTGGTTGACTGCACATAGGGCTATCATGGATTGTTATACCAAGGAGGTTGTATTGGAGTCTCCTGGTCAGCCCAGGGTTGTTTTTCGAGGAGTTAGTCAGGCAGTGCCAGCGAGGATGATATCCTTCTTGAGTGCCCTGAGATTGATGCAGGGAGGTTGTGAGGCCTATCTGGCTCACGTAGTGGATTCCCGAGTCGAGACGAGATTGCAGGATGTTCCTGTAGTCAGGGAATTTCCATACGTGTTTCCCGAGGAGTTATCGGGATTGCAGCCAAAGCGGGAGACAGAGTTTGTGATTGATCTCGTTCCCGGTACTGCTCCTATATCGATACCTCCGTATAGGATGGCACCGGTGGAACTGAGAGAGCTTAAGGCTCGATTCACAGAGCTCTTGGATAAGGGTTTATTAGACCGAGTGTTTCACCATGGGGAGCTCCGGTACTGTTTGTCAAGAAGAAGGACGGGACTCTGAGACTGTGCATTGATTATAGGCAGTTGAATCGGGTGACAGTGAAGAGTAAGTATCCACTGCCTAGGATTGACGATTTATTTGATCAGTTGCAGGGAGTTCAGGTGTTCACTAAGTTAGACCTGAGATCAGGTTATTATCAGTTGAGGATTTCAGAGGCCGATGTGCCTAAGAGTGCTTTCAGGAGCAGGTATGGGCATTTCTAGTTCCTAGTGATGCCGTTTGGGTTGACTAATGCCCCGGCAGCCTTCATGGCTTTGATGAATAGAGTTTTTCAGCCCTACCTGGATCGGTTTGTGATTGTATTTATTGATGATATTCTGGTTTATTCGAGGAGTAGACAGGAGCACGCTGAGCATCTGAGGATTGTCCTTCAAGTCATGAGAGAGAGACAGCTGTTCGCCAAATTCACTAAGTGTGAATTCTGGCTTGATGAGATTGTATTTCTGGGGCACGTGGAGTCTGGTGAGGGTATTCAGGTGGACCCTCATAAGATAGAGGCGGTTATGAGTTGGGAGATTCCGAGGAGTGTGCCAGAGTTACGGAGTTTCCTAGGATTGGCCGGATATTACCGAAGGTTCATCGAGGGGTTTTCATTGATCTCCGCCCCTTTGACGAAGCTATTGAGGAAGAATGTGCCGTTCAGATGGTCTGAGGAGTGCCAGAAGAGCTTTGAGGAGCTGAAATATCGGTTGACTACTATACCGGTGTTAGGCATTCCATCTGGGACTGGAGGCTTTGTAGTGTACAGTGATGCCTCGCATCAGGGATTGGGGTGTGTATTGATGCAGCATGGGAGAGTGATAGCGTATGCCTCGAGACAGTTGAGATCTCACGAGGTGAATTATCCAAAGGTATGACTTGGGTTGGCGCGATTGTCTTGTCTTTGCTCTGAAGATCTGGAGACATTATCTGTATGGGGAGACATTCCAGATCTTCACTGATCATAAGAGTTTGCAATACTTGCTTAGTCAGAGAGAGCTCAATCTAAGACAGAGGAGATGGATAGAGCTACTGAAGGACTATGATTGCACGATTGAGTATCATCCAGGGAAGGCCAATGTAGTGGCCGATGCTATCTGGGTCATAGTGGACCGATAGACTAAATCGACTCACTTTTTGCCAGTGAGGGAGAGCAATACTCTCGATCAGTTGGCCCAGAAGTATGTAACAGAGATTGTGCGGTTGCATGGGGTTCCATTGTCGATAGTCTCAGACAGGGATCCCAGATTCACTTCAAGGTTCTGGAAGAGCCTACAGACTGCTATGGGTATGAGGTTAAACTTCAGTACAGCGTTTCATCCTCAGACAGATAGGCAGAGTTAGAGGACGATTAGGACTGTTGAGGATATGCTTCGAGCTTGTGTATTAAAGTTCAGAGGATCATGGGATCAGTATTTGGGACTAATCAAGTTTGCATATAATAACCAGTATCATAGCAGTATTGGGATGGCACCGTATGAGGCCTTGTATGGGAGGCCGTGTCGATCTCCACTGTATTGGGATGAAGAGGGTATGAGATAGATTGAGGGTCCCGAGCTGATTCAGATACAGTGGATAAGGTACAGTTGATCCGGAGTCGCATCAAGGCGGCTCGGATGCATGTAAGAGCTATGTGGATCAGCATCGGCGAGAGATGAAGTACAGTGTAGGTGACAGAGTGTTTCTCCGAGTGTCTCTTTGGAAAGGAGTACTGAGGTTTGGCCGTAAGGGCAAGTTGAGTCCTCGGTATATCGGTCCGTATGAGATCCTTGAGAGAATATGTAGCGCCCCCTCACCGTAGGGTACACATCGGGATGCCCGAAGGTCGCTCCGACACGTATCCCACGATAAAGGTGCACTACCAGAAAATTTCCTCTAATATCCACATGGCATCGCAATAATTAAAACCATAATATATCAGAAATCAGTAACTTTTAAAAAATCCAAAATAATCTTAATACAGTCATCCAATATCATAATAGACAAGTCTATCAGTCCCCTAAACAAAGCCAAAAAGGAAACTGATACAAGCATCTATCCTAAGTCATCCTCAAAAGTCCAACCCAGCTGACCGACCTGTGTGCCATCGCTTCTCTTGCCAACACGCTCGAACGGCAGGAAAAGACTATCTCCGGAGCTAGGGGTCTACTCTAACAGTCCTGAAAAATTAGATGCAATTTTGGGTGAGTTTGCGAACTCAGCGAGAAACTATCATCGATGGTTCACTCAAATCATGCATTACGTAGATTGCGTACAGCACGGCACAGTAAGATACAATTAGTATATAACAATTTGCAATATCAAATAACAATTTACAATAGCATATAACCAGTTGCAGTATCACATCACAATTTACAGTAAATCATGCCATCACGTAATCAGTCATTGTCACAAAACAGTCATTCATGTGTATACAATGCATATGAGACTCTTTTCCAGTTATTCAGTATTGTGCCTAAGTGCTCAATCGATTCATGGTGGTCGCGTCGATTTTCTCCCTCGAGGTCGAGGCGGTCGATCTGATGTTCGAACTCAAGGCTCTTTTCAGTTATAATAGCAACTTGGGTCACATATCCATTATCTGATCATGCATTTATGCATGCAATGCAGTGTTCAGTAATTTACAGTGTACGGCTATAGAAGCCCAGTATTGCATTTCTCAGTATCATACAGTAGTCCAATCCAATACAGTAAAAACATGTCATTCGATCATGTACATTTCAGAAATCATGCAAATTTCACATTGGCAAGTAATTCACATTGAGCATTTTAGACAATTAGGAATTTGAGAAACCAACTAGGTTACTCACCAGTTACTTCCGAGCTACTGCCTAGAAGTTCCAGCAATGTCCCTGGAATGACGATCCAACGGCGCCTCTATAGCAGTAAAATACAGTCCCATTACTAGATGCTCAATTAAACAATCCAGTGATGCATATGTCTCTATGAAATTATGTACAATGCATGTTCACGATTTCCGGCGCTAAAACCCAATTTAGAACTCTTATGTCCCATTCTAACTCTTTGCCCAATTGATCGACAATAATTGATCCAATCCTAAAATTCAGTTCAATTTCCTCAATTTATACTCCCTATAGCAATTTCCTATTCATTGGATCAAAACATTTATTGAAAATCCCAATTAAAATTCCAATTGTCCCAATTCAATACTTAGGTCACACTATGAACCAAAATTAACCTTATTCTCTATGAATCAATACCATTTAAATTAAATTCCAAGCCTCAAAATTATCCTCAATTGTAGACCTCTTTCCTTAGTTCGTAACGAATCGAGAATCACCTCAATCGGAGGTCTATACCATAAATTATACCTAATAAACTAAAATCAATTCAATCAGAAAACTGTTCTTTGCATGACCTACATTTTCGCCATGACGTACATAAGATCGCTCGTCGAGCGTCGTCCTCTTCATGCTTCGCCACGGCGTGGAACCAGCGCTGTCATGGCGTCTCGCTTCTGCAAGGTCGTGGCGAACACTTAATTTTCTCGCCACGGCGAGGCCACGCCAGACGTCGCGACGTGTGGGCCGCGCCTCCTTCTTCTCCGATCGTTTCCATCCATTTCTCTCTCTAAAACCTCCATTAACACTCTCAACTACCCAAATCAACCATAATAAATGCCATAAATGCATCAGAAACCATTAATAACAACATTAAAGCCATAAATACTTACCAATCGAAGATCAAATTCCACAAATCCCTTGAATCTCCGTAAACCCTAAAAATTCCTCAACTCACCGATTAACCACTCTCAAGCTTCTCAACCTTCATCAATCACATGAAACAAGTTCGCCTAGCACAATGAGAAGAAAACCACAAGGAAAGATCAAAGAATCCTCACCGATGGGAGGAATCGAGGATCACCGTGGGGGGAGGAAGAGAAGAAACGGTTTTTGCCTTAGGATAAAATCCCCAATTTCAAACCTATGCTATTTATAGACATAGGTCTCCAAATCAGTTCAAATTTCAGTCTCTAAATTTCCATGGCTCAACATTTTTATTTCCTAACAGTATAACTCTAATTTTTCCATTGCCATTGGACCAATTCTTTCAGTACTATACAGTCAATCGATCTGTCACTACAAAATTTCCGGTCCGGGCATTTTCTCCCGAATTTCCCAAAAATTTCCTATAAACCACTATCAATAGCCAATCACTCTTAGACTATTCTAAATCAGTCATTCGAGCCCACTTACTCTTAATTTCTCAATTAATCACGATCCAGTCAGTTTCTAGTTCACAATCCAATCAATCCATACTCACAATTAAAATGCCGGAAAACCATGAATGTATGTACTTATGAATAAATGCATATGCAAGAAACCTGTTCCTCTATAATTAGAGGTCAATAACATGCTCAATCAGTGAATGCAATGAAACCTATAAGTCTGACCCAATATTACCATAATGCCCTTGCTAACAGTAACGGGATGTTACAATTCACCCCTCCTAATAAAAATTTCGTCCCCGAAATTTCACATACAATTGATCAGGAGGATAGGGGAATTTATCCGCTCCTTTCTATTCCGATTCTCACTCATTTCCTTATAATTATTCGCAAATCCTCACATTCGGTACCAGAAACACATTCATCAGATCTTAACACAGTTTCTTAACCCAGACCATAAAACACTTGTAATTCAGATTCATCTTTTAGATTTTAAACCACTTTACCAATCTATTTACACGACGGTCACATAGAGGCCATTTAATAACGAATTTAGTTTCCTTATTTACCTTTATCTCCATTTATGCATTTTGGCCGAGGCTATTCACTTCGAAATATTTCATCAATTTACTTGTCAGATTACATCTCTTTAGTGTTAAAACATTAATTTCATCAGATTCTCATAACCACGATCCTAATCGATTTGACTCATTGTCATTAACTTGGATCGCCCTACCCCTTTTACAGATTCATTTCACTTATCATCATTAACTCAAATCAATCATAGTCTTCGACTATGTTCAAGCCTTATTCACTCTAATATAGGGGTTAACGACTTCTTTTTGTTATACGACTCCTTATGCACTGTTCGAATGGTAACACTAAAATAATACCTCAATCTCAACGGACTCTACGAATATCAGTCTCACTTTTGCCTCAGCAGTCACGGCTGTTAGTTATCCCCACGAATAACTATTCAATTTCTCACTCTAAACCTTCTATTACTCTTCCTGCACACTCTTGCTGAAATACAACACTTCGATAGTTCCTAGAGATTTCTCTAACAGTTTCTTTGGTGGGTAAAACACATACTTCACAATACAATCATAAATATCATTTTCTCAAAAGTTGAATCCCATTTGAATTTCCCAATAAGGTTTGCAATTTCTAAATCCCCAATTTGTTTTACCAGTCCTTTCTATACACACCTGATCCGAAATTCCCATAACTAATAATGACACATTCCATTTTACCTCCTTGATAGATCGACAGTCGCACTCGGTATTACACTAGGTTTAATAGCCTTAACGCCCAAATTAAGATCCTTTGCCATTGAAATTTCTATTTAGTACCTTACATTACACCATTAGCTAAATTTTGAAACCCTCAAACGCATAATCCTTTTCAATTCTTTCAAATTCACTAATACCTTGATCATTATCAATTTGCTTATTCATAGCCATATCTGAAATGTTTCTGTCCAACTAGTATTTCCATGCTTTCAGAACAATATCCAACACAATAAATTCCATTCATCAATTATAATACAGTCCAAGAGATTATACTTATCCTTATGCACATAAAACTACTTTACACCATTTCAACAGATTGCATCATAACTTTTATTGGAACACTTCGATAAGTATTGCAAAGTCTCCGAATTTACAACGATACAATCAATACTCGAATTGAAAATTTCTCTTTTTCTTTCATTAGTCATACGATTTATACGTTTTTCCTCAACACTTAACAAGAGCTAAGCCTGAAAATCTTTAACAACTTCTGGACGTATCTAGCATAAAGCTAGTTCTAAAGAACTCCAAATCTCGAGCATACATATCCTTTGCAATATCATATTATCTCAATACCTCCATCGTCATTAAGTCTCCCAACGAGCCATGCTCGAATACTAATTCACCCATAATTTAGTGTTCGAACAAAAATTCCCTTTTATGAAACTTTCATGCTGTGACGTTCCTCAACTAGGTCCACTATGTCCCCGCACTCTCCATAAACAATTGGTATGTCCTGAATGATCACAGTCACTATCCAATCTAACCACAATTGGGAAATTCTACTCTTCAATAATATAGTACTACCAGGGGAATTGATATCTTTGACGATTACATCCTAATACTCTTTATACTCATTATTTACTTTTCCTAACTCTTAAAATATCTAAATTCCCCCATGGGAAAAGTTTCTCTTATGATTTCTCAATTTCTAAATATCATATTCTGCCACAAGTTCCTTTACACTATTTTCTCCATATTCATCATATCAACTTAGTACTTCCCAAACATTTTACATAAAAATTTTGTGAACTAATAATCCCCTCAATTTCATAACTAATTTCTCCTTACCATTCAGTAATCCTATTACACAGTCGGATTCCTTACGTTAACATAATGCACATTTCCTCAGTAGCAAATTCTATCTCTCACACTTGAGCTTCCATTAGAATCAGGTCTCCCAATAATGACTTTTCATTCATTTCAAATTTATTTCCAGTTTATCCTTTCATTGCTAAATTCTTCAGTTATAATCATCTGATCGACTCCGGTACCCACTACGTGAGCCAGATGGCCTCATAACCTCCCTGAATCAACCTCAGGGCACTAATGAAGGATATCATCCTCGCTGGCACTACCTGATCAACTCCTCGAAACACAGCTCTGGGCTGACCAGGAGATTCCAGCGCAACCTCCTTGGTGTAACAGTCCATAATAACCCTTATGCGCCGTTAATCAGTCCATCCCCAAAATCACATCTATCTCCCTATACAGTCGTACTACCTAGAGGTGTACTCACCTCTAACCCATACTGTAACCTCTCTCTATTCCCATGCAGTCTACATGCTAAATGCGGTGCAATGAAAGAATAAGTGAATCTAGGATCCAACAATGCATATGCTTCAAAACCAGAAATCAGAAGCATACCCGCAATAGCATCCGGGGAATCCTCGGCCTCCTGCCGAGTCATGGCATAGACCCTGGCCTGAGACTGCTGCCTGCTGCTCAGACCCTCAGACCTCACTGCTGATCCCTCTGTTCGGCCTCGGCCTCTCCATCCGGATCCACCACCACGGCTCTGCTGCACCGTGGTATTGCTACCAGATCTTCCAGTCATAGTAGACTGAGCTCCCAAAGTCTCGGGGCAGTTCCTTACCAGGTGGTCCATCGAGCCACACCTCAAACAGGCTCCAGACAGCCATCGACACTCTCCACTATGCCTCTTGTCACAATGCTTACATAGAGGAATAGACTGCCCTGAACCTCTAACACCGCCTCCGCCACTACCAGTCTGTGCAAAACTGTCTCTCTACCCAAAACCAGTCTGTCTAGCCCGTCCTGCGGACCTGAAGGGCCTACTCTGACGCTTGTTATACCCTCTGCCAGCACTGCCCTGGCTATCACTAGATCTCTTGGTCCTGATCCCCTGACCAGTCTCAGCCATACACCGCCTCAAGAATGCTTCTATCCTCACCGCTTGCACCCTCAACTCAATAAAATTACCCATGTCAGACCTGGCCAATAGGGTACGGATCTCCAGATTGAGTCCGCCCTCAAAACGTCGACACCTGTCAGCCTCAGTAGCAACCAATGTAGAAGCATAGACCATCAGCTCGTTGAACCGCACCTCATAGTCGGCCACGGTCAACTGTCCCTGTCTCAGTTCTAAGAACTCCTGCAACTTCATTTCCAAATAGACCTTGGGCATGAAATTGTCCTTGAAGGCCCTCAGAAAATCATCCCATGTCAGTGTACAGGGCCTGGTGGTACTCCCCAGGACAGTCTTCCACCACTGATATGCAGGACCCTGTAGCAAAGAGACGGCATAATCGAATCTCTCCTCAGGGTTGCAGTCCATCTAATTAAGGACTCTCTCAGTCCTCTCTAGCCATCCCTCAGCCTCCGCAGGGCGGTGCTGCCATAGAAGTCAACCGCCCCCTGCTTACGCAGTCGATCATATCTCCGTTCCCGTCTCACAGGAACTCGAGGAGGTAACTCCTCTGAATGAGGCGGCGAAGACTCCCTACTAGCTCCTACCGATTCCAAGTCAGCTGGTAACTCAACTCGATCTCCAAGGACGGATGACCTAAAATAGACAAGAAATTTCCAATCAGTTCTGCTATTCTTACAGTGATTCAAGCCTAAATTACACTATGCCCAAAAGATGTCAAACCATACTCTGATACCACTTAATGTAGCGCCCCCTCACCGTAGGGTACACATCTGGACGCCCGAAGGTCGCTCCGACACGTATCCTACGATAAAGGTGTACTACCAGAAAATTTCCTCTAATATCCACATGGCATCGCAATAATTAAAACCATAATATATCATAAATCAGTAACTTTTAAAAAATCCAAAATAATCTTAATACAGTCATCCAATATCAGAATAGACAAGTCTATCAGTCCCCTAAACAAAACCAAAAAGGAAACTGATACAAGCATCTATCCTAAGTCATCCTCAAAAGTCCAACCCAGCTGACCGACCTGTGTGCCATCGCTTCTCTTGCTAACACACTCGCACGGCAGGAAAAGACTATCTTCGGAGCTAGGGGTCTACGCTAACAGTCTTAAAAAATTAGATGCAATTTTTGGTGAGTTTGCGAACTCAGCGAGAAACCATCATCGATGGTTCACTCAAATCATGCATTACGCAGATTGCGTACAGCACGGCACAGTAAGATACAATTAGTATATAACAATTTGCAGTATCAAATAATAATTTACAATAGCATATAACCAGTTGCAATATCACATCACAATTTACAGTAAATAATGCCATCACGTAATCAGTCATTGTCATAAAACAGTCATTCATGTGCATACAATGCATATGAGACTCTTTTCCAGTTATTCAGTATTGTGTCCAAGTGCTCAACAAGATTCAGTGGGGACGCGTCGATTTTCTCCCCTGGGCTCGAGGCGGTCGAAGATCTGATGTTCGAGCTCAAGGCTCTTTTCAGTTATAATAGCAACTTGGGTCACATATCCATTATCTGATCATACATTTATGCATGCAATGCAGTGTTCAGTAATTTACAGTGTACGACTATAGAAGCCCAGTATTGCATTTCTCAGTATCATACAGTAGTCCAATCCAATACAGTAAAAACATGTCATTTGATCATGTACATTTCAGAAATCATGCAAATTTCACATTGGCAAGTAATTCACATTGAGCATTTTAGACAATCAGGAATTTGAGAAACCAACTAGGTTACTCACCTGTTACTTCCGAGCTACTGCCTGGAAGTTCCAGCAACGTCCATGAATGACGATCTAACGGCGCCTCTATAGCAGTAAAATATAGTCCCATTACTAGATGCTCAATTAAACAATCCAGTGATGCATATGTCTCTATGAAATTATGTACAATGCATGTTCACGATTTCCGGCGCTAAAACCCAATTTAGAACTCTTATGTCCCATTCTAACTCTTTGCCCAATTGATCGACAATAATTGATCCAATCCTAAAATTCAGTTCAATTTCTTCAATTTAAATTCCCTATAGCAATTTCCTATTCATTGGATCAAAACCTTTATTGAAAATCCCAATTAAAATTCCAATTGTCCCAATTCAATACTTAGGTCACACTATAAACCATAATTGATCTTATTCTCTATGAATCAATACCATTTAAATTAAATTCCAAGCCTCGAAATTATCCTCAATTGTAGACCTCTTTTTTTAGTTCGTAACGAATCGAGAATCACCTCAATCGGAGGTCTATACCATAAATTATACCCAATAAACTAAAATCAATTCAATCAGAAAACTGTTCTTCGCCGCGACCTACAGCCCTCGCCGCGACGTAGGCGAAAATGTTCGCCGCGGCGTGGAACAAGGCGCTCGCCGCCGCGTCTCGCTGCGCTCGTCGCGACAAGCACTTAATTTTCTCGTCACAGCGAGGCCACGCCAGACGTCGCGATGTGCGAGCCGCGCCTCCTTCTTCTCCGATCGTTTCCGTCCATTTCTCTCTCTAAAACCTCCATTAACACTCTCAATGTAACACCCCACTCCCGAGTGACCCGAACCTGATATCGTTGGTGATATCCGAGTCCGTGCCCCGCGAGGGTGGCGTACTACATCAGTCGATTAAAACTCAGTATACTTTTTTTTTTTTTTTTTGGAAGCCATTGATTCCACGTTAAGCGGCAAAACAAAGTAAGTAACTAACACCCATGTTCATAATAAACCGGTTTGATTATTACGGTCATCCGAGAATAATTTACAATCACCAATGAGTAAAACATTAGAACCAATATGGGCTCAAGAGAAATATAAAGCATTGTTATACGGTGATTGCGGAACACAATTTGATAAGACACTAATGCGGATACGGACCGATCCCGACCTCTATCCTTTATCCGCCTCAAGAGACATACTCCGTGTCAAACGGGTATTCTTCAAGACCTGAAAATAGATGCAAATTTTGGGTGAGTTTTGCGAACTCGGTGAGTGACCATCATCGATGGTCCATCCAATCACATAACATATAACACATACTTTCATTTTCCATTAAGTCACATGTCATATTCCCTATCATACCTCACATTCACATACGCTTTCATATTTTCATTATGTCGATACAATGTCATCTTCAATATAATCAAATCAATCATGTAATGCATATGTGCATGAAACCCACTTTCCATTTAATTACTTTGTTGTGACCGAGTGTCTAAACCGTCCCGCACCAATAGATATCGGGCTCATTGAAACTGTCCCATATAGGGCTCATTGTGAATCGTCCCATAAAGGGCTCATTATAAACTGTCCCATAAAGGGCTCATTGTAAATCGTCCCATAAAGGGCTCATTGTCGTTGAGCACGAGGCTCAATCAAGATTCTGAGCATGAAGCTCTTTACTCATTGTTGACTACTCGTCACAACTCTCATTATCTTTCATAAATTCATGCGATGGAATGTCTTATGCATATTTGCATGCACTCACCAATCATAGTTCTCGTCATCGGACCGTAGTCCGGCATTCGACATCAATTAAGAAGTCACATTTCATTTATGTGCAATTATGCATGCAAGACATTTTAACAATCTCAATATATACACTTAGGTCATCCCATTCACATTCAAGGAGCACTTCAATAACGCAATTCCAAATACTTAATTACTCACCGACCTCCCGTGCGGAACCCATATTTAATTACAATTAATAAAATAAATCAATACTCATTCAACATATAACAAAAGCAAATAACCAATAAATAAGACCATCTAGGTCTACTCACAAGATTCTCAGATTTGCATTGGTTTCCAATTTACGACAATGCCCGAAAAGGACATTTATCCCGACTACAAATTTATGCCATATGTACACATTAATCACTTTGCATTCTCATTCATGCACAAATATAGAATAAGGACAATGCATGTTCATGATATTCCGGCCTTAATCCAATTTTTTTCAACAATAAAATCGGTGAAAAATTAGAAATTCAATGGCGCCGACGACGCTCAATTTGGACCTCTATAGGTCCCCAATTGAATAAAACGAGAATGCAATCCCATTTCCGAACCCCGTCAATTTTCCGTCCAAAATTCCCAATTTCCCATGAAATGAAATTCAATATTTTACAAATCCGATGCCTCAAGAATTAGGTCAATCGGACGTCGGACGGAAAAGTTATACATCAAAGAAATCAAATCCAAAATTAAAATAAAATCCCCTCAGGTGGCTCATGAGGCGAGCTGTCGCCTCGTGAGTCTGGCCGTCGACCTCATCTCGCGTCGTCGCCCTCGAGAGGCGAAGCTTTCAGCTCGCCTCGCCCTCATGTCGTCGCCCTCGAGGGGCTTAGATTTCAAATGCCTTCACCCTTCTTTTTTCTTTTTCCAAACCGAACTTCAATCATTCATAACTTTTCCCACACAATTCAGAAAATTACAAACCATATGTCGTTGGAAAGATTAAGAAAACTCTACAAGTTTTATGTAGAGCACAAAATCAATTTCACCCCTAAGGGTGTCAAAAATCCAGTCAAATCCACTGCCTACTCAAATCCCATTAAAACAGAACAGTACATTTCAAATTCCTTAACTCTCTGATTCTTCAGCCAACAATTACCACATAAATATGCTCAATAAGTTCACAATGTCATCTACAACTTTCATGAACAACCCAAAATCAAATTCCATTGCTAAACAAGTCAATTAATTCAGTCAATGTTGCTGTCCCTGAAATCATTCAATTTGAGCAGTAAACTTATAACAAGCATAACTCCCTGTACACAAGTCAGAAAAATCTGAACTTTATATCCCTGAAAAGATAAATCCTCAAACTTCAATTTTCATGAAGAACTCAATTTCCAGTTTAATTTCTAACCATTTCAAAACTGTCATGCAAGTTACTGCCATGATCAGCAATTCCTAACCTAATTCAGGATCAGTTTTTGCAAAATTATAACTCCCAACTTTGACCTCTAAAAATTATATGCCATATTTCATTTTCAAGATAATGTCTTCCTCTACAACTTTACATAAGATCACTCACACCAATTCAATCCACAAAAATTGCTAAAATTGCTCCCATGCAGAAAGCTCACAAAATCAACACTTTAACTAGGTTTCTCCAAAAAGCATAAAACCAATCAATAGTAATCAGTTCATATCTCCCAATATACAACTCGAAAATTAGCAAGATCAGTAGCAATGGAAAGCTAACTCAATATGCATCAACTTCCATGAAGACCATTCTCCTAATTCCATCTCAATTAATTTAGAAAATCAGCAAAGATCATTGGTATGGTTTCGGTTACTGTTCACAGGCAATAAAACAGTAACTTTCCATGCCAAATTTCAACCTATTAGAGTTACAATTTGACCACACCTATTTCACACAAAATGTAGCTAACATCCCAAAGTTTAATTGGGCACAAATCTCACCTCATTTACTCACCTATACAATTAGTTATGATCAAAACAGTACAGTAGGTCAAATATCAATTTTCCAGCTTTACTTCTCAAATCAATTCCTTTCTTTCCAATGTCTATTCTACTTGGCTTAGCACTCAATTTACCTTCCTATTCAACCAAAATTTCATCAAACACTTCACCTCAACATAACCTATAAAATTTCAGCATCATAGTCAATCATTTTCTTTTAAGTCTTATTCATCTAATATCACTGCAATCATTTGAAACTATGACATTCAAACACTATTCATCTTCAACCTCATTAATTCTTCTATAAACATGCCCAACAATTCAAACCATATGTTTCATGTCATTAATGCATCATACATCATATTTCATAAACAATCACTTCCAATTCATGCAATTAACTATGAATTCATGCATTAAATACATAAGTAAAACTTAAACCATACACTTACCTAATCTCCAACTATTTTACTTCTTCTCCATCCCATGCAAGGTTATCATCAAGGTAAGAAGGTAGAAGCTTTAAGTTTGCAAGCATCCATGAAAATCACTCAAGGTTGGAGGAAAACAACAATGAAATCAAGGAAAATTTGAGAGAAATCCGATGAGAGGCTAAGGAGGAGGGTTTTCGGATGCTTTGGTTGTTTTTAAAAGCAACACTCATCTTTTCATCCCTTTATAAAGAATTCACCGAAAATGCATGGATAACAATGCATTAAATGAAGGAACACATGGCAATTGGAGGAGAATATAAGGAAAAGTCAAAAGATTTCAAATATTATACTTTAATCACTTTAATCAATAAATATCCAACTTATACACCCACAATTTCGGTTACTACATGGTTTAAGGGTCTACTTTAGGGTCCCACCAAAATATGCAAGAGTTTTAAGATCAAATAACAGTAGAAATTCAACGGTTCGCCACTTGGCGATTTTTTTTCGGTCCGGGAATTTTCTCCGAAAAATTTCAGAAAAATTCCTATAATTTCAGTAAAATAGAAAACAATTTATGGCGCACTCATAATAATTTTTCAAACCCATTAACCACGTTAATCCCAATAAAATTATGTTAGGCGCAGAACCGAATATCATGTATGCATGCACAAGAATTTCATGTGCACAATTGTGACTATGTAGCAATCCTATTATGCATGAGCGGTCCATGAAATCCCAATCTAGCACATCCTATACCAATTTACTATTCTATCCTTCCAGTAGGGGGTGGGATGTTACAATTCTCCCCTCCTTATAAAAATTTCGTCCTCGAAATTCTCAGTCAACGATTCACTATGACAGTATCAAATGTCGATACAAATTCCATACATTTTCCACTCAAGATTACAAGAACTACATTTAGTCATTGTTCACCACTTATTTGGCTAACTCATTATCACTCATCACAGTAGACGGACTCAATAATGCTGTCAGTTGGCGATCTCACTATCTTAACTATCTCACTTGCCAATTCCAGAGTAACCACTACCTTTAGTTCCGATGCTATAAATCAGTTCATTTCTTGTTCACTTATCATATTTTCTCAATCCAATACCTTTTTCGCCAGTAACATGTTAACTAATTCGTGTTCCACTGATACCCCTTTTTATCACTTCTGAGTACATCTTGTCCAGGTGATACTTATCATAACCTCCTTTATCTCGTCCCTGACGACTCACTTTCCTTCGGTACCAATACAGTGACATTTAGATCCATTTCGCTATAACCAGTGATAATCTACCTAATGCAATCATTCTTTATAATCCATTGTCTCTCTGTTCAAATTCAACTCTCTTTAGACAATTCACTATGCAGTGTAGCAGTATATTCCTACAGTAAATCAGAACTCTATAACACGATCATACTCAAGCATTTTCCCGTTGAACATTCAACTTTAATCAATAATCACTTCATTCTATACCCACAATTATTCAATTTCACTTTTCGCATATGATTACTAGAATGTCTAGCTTCATCGCTCAATTTCTTTGCTCATCAATTCCTTTGTTCAATCCCACACATGCTTATTATTTTTTTGAATCATTCAATACCATTCTCCGATTACACTTGACTCTACAGATTCGTGGATGGGAAATGAGTTTGCTTCTGAACTAGTAACCTTTCTTACCTCTATCCAAATCACTAGATCTACAACCTTAATTTTCCAAGAACACTTCATAATTACCCGATAATCTACTTGACATTCTTTGAAAATCTCAATATCGTAATTGATCCGCTCATTGCAGCATTATCTGCTCACTATTTGAGCTTAGTAGTCGTAATTGTCTGCTTATTTCAGAGTCATTTATGCCCGCCTTTTCCTCGAATAAGCACAAGTATCCTTATAGGAATCTAAAGTCTCCAAGGCTTTAAACAATTTCGATCATAGAACCAATACCATTTATCAAAATCAATTCAATTTATCTTATACCGCTTTTAACATATTGTCTCATTTCATCACACACCGCCCACTCTCCAAGGATATGCTTATCATCGATCAAATTCCTCAATTATACATAAAGTATATATATATATAACACTACATTACGTCATTGTCAGTTTTCCTTTAGGACTTTTTGTCTCTATTCATTTTCTCTTTTCAATTGATTTTCTGTCATCCACATCGATGTATGCCAATACCTAGTCATCCGTACTTGGACCTCCATAAATTTCACTTCATTTGAGTATTTCACTTCACAGTTCGGGACTATTTTATTCTTAGTTTCAAATCTAGATTTTCCAACAGTTTTTACATTACATATGGAGCTCTATTCACTTCACATTGCAATAAAATCATCTCAAACTAAAATTTCACTCATGTTATTGGATACTTTACATTTCCATATACACAATACAGATAACTTCAGTAGTATGAGATATGACTCAATTTTACTTTTAATTTTGTCCATACATCTTTCCGTTAAACCATTCGTCTTGCTACCATCTTTATACTGTTCACGAGAGTCTCATCAGCCAATTAGTGTCCCTAATTGCTTTAACTTTACGCACTATCTCAGTCAGGAACAATTTTATGCCATAATGTAAAAGATCAGAACATTCCTTGCACTAAGGTTCCATGTGACAGTCACCTAAACACTTTCTTTCACACTTATTCAGTAATCTATAACTCAGCATTTTATCCGGAAACTAATTAGTAACCTATACAATTCAGACTTCCATAAGACTCCTTTCCGTTTATGCTAATTCTCAAATAAATAAATGATGCCATAATCATTTCTCATTTCCTCTCATAAAGGTACATTCAGTCCTCCTATGTCTTACTTTAACCTAATTTAAACTTTACATTTATAACCACTCATAGAAGCACATATTTAATCATTCACTGATCATTTCCTCCATGATTTCCATGTATCTTTCACATACATTTCATTAATCATGATCAATTTTACTGTCCAATAGGTACTCCCAAAGGTAAATCGACTTGAATGTGACAACTCTTTTCATATCACTATCATTGTTCCATTTATTTATTTTTTTTCATTTCCTTTGTTTCATTCCCATAGTATTCATGTGTCAACTTGACCTTTTTAAGGTCATATCCACTTGGCTTATACAATATCATCTCCTTATTGCTACGTATCTCTTTATTTTCCTCAAACAATCTATAATAGGGCATTCACAGTCCCCAAAATACGACAAAATCGTTGATACAACTCCATTGTATCTCTATCTATTTACCCATCCAATTACCATTTCTGTATCTATATACATCTTTTCAACCAAATCTAGAATTTCTCGATACACAATCAGTAGAAAATTGTCAGTCTGTCTTTTCCCTTACCATCCTTTGATACTAGTTTCCAAACTCTAAGCACAATATTCGCATAACCATTTCAGTCTCACGCTTAGGTGCTCATAATCATAACCGTTTCCCCAATTCATTTCAGTTTATCATACACTTTTATCTCACCATTTCTACTTTTCTTACCCTAATAGGCACTTTGCTCTTTCAGTTCTTTCAGTTCTAGGTAGATCGTTACGGTACAATATTGACCTTATTACAATCTCGCTATCTTCATCTACCTATGATATCTACTGATATCAAACACAAATGCAGGCACTCAATATCTGCCTGATCGGATCATCTACGTTTTACTCAGTTCCAATGTTTCCCATTTCATCGCATATACAGTCAGAGCTCTAATTACTTCGTCATCCCGGACTTTTAATCACACTTAGCCTACTATAACTATTATGCTTCTCCTATCTCCAATGGCCTTTCCAAATTCTAGACATATTCATTTTTCTGTCACCATAATATTGCCATTTTAATCCGGAATTCATTAATATCACTTCTTTCCTTAATCGACCTAGCCAACACACCCATTCTAACCACAAGACAATATCAATCTCCTTATCCAATTTTCCTTTTCCTTTCCTAATTTCTTATACACTTCGAGGGTTCATCCTTTAACACGCCTCATTTTTTCTCACTTAATCACTTGACACGACGCACACGTAGGATTTCTACCGTGCGACTCAAACTAGGGATCGCTTACCACGGTCCGCAATAACACGACTCAAATGCATGCACCCTATGTTTCAGATCGTGCCCAGATACATTACGCATCATCGGGCTCGATACCACCTAAATGTAACACCACTCCGAAAGTGACCCAACCCGATATCGCTGGTGATATCCGAGTCCGTGCCCGCGAGGGTGGCGTATTACATCATCGATTAAAACTCAAGATACTTTTTTTTTTTTGAAGCCATTGATTCCACGTTAAGCGCAAAAACAAGTAGTAACTAACACCCATGTTCATAATAAACCAGCCGATTATTACACCATCCGAGAATAATTTACAATCACCAATGAGTAAAACATTAGAACCAATATGGGCTTAGTAGAAATATAAAGCATTGTTATACGGTGATTGCGAACACAATTTGATAAGACACTAATGCGATACGGACTGATCCCGACCTCTATCCTTTATCGCGCTCACAGAGACATACTCCGTGTCAAACGGGTATTCTTCAAGACCTGAAAATAGATGCAAATTTTGGGTGAGTTTTATGAACTCGGTGAGTGACCATCATCGATGGTCCATCCAATCACATAACATATAACACATACTTTCATTTTCCATTAAGTCACATGTCATATTCCCTATCATACCTCACATTCACATACGCTTTCATATTTTCATTATGTCGATACAATGCCATCTTCAATATAATCAAATCAATCATGTTATGCATATGTGCATGAAACCCACTTTCCATTTAATTACTTTGTTGTGACCGAGTGTCTAAACTGTCCCGTACCCAATAGATATCGGGCTCATTGAAACTGTCCCATATAGGGCTCATTGTGAATCGTCCCATAAAGGGCTCATTATAAATCGTCCCATAAAGGGCTCATTGTAAATCGTCCCATAAAGGGCTCATTGTCGTTGAGCCCGAGGCTCAATCAATGTCGAGCATGAAGCTCTTTACTCATTGTTGACTACTCGTCACAACTCTCATTATCTTTCATAAATTTATGCGATGGAATGTCTTATGCATATTTGCATGCACTCACCAATCATAGTTACTATCATCGGACCGTAGTCCCAAGATTCGACATCAATTAAGAAGTCACATTTCATTTATGTGCAATTATGCATGCAAGACATTTTAACAATCTCAATATATACACTTAGGTCATCCCATTCACATTCAAGGAGCACTTCAATAACGCAATTCCAAATACTTAATTACTCACCGGACCTCCTGTCTGGAACCCATATTTAATTACAATTAATAAAATAAATCAATACTCATTCAACATATAACAAAAGCAAATAACCAATAAATAAGACCATCTAGGTCTACTCACAAGATTTCCAGATTTGCATTGGTTTCCAATTTACGACAATGCCCGAAAAGTGACATTTATCCTGCACTACAAATTTATGCCATATGTACACATTAATCACTTTGCATTCTCATTCATGCAAAAATATAGAATAAGGACAATGCATGTTCATGATATTCCCGGCCTTAATCCAATTTTTTTTCAACAATAAAATCGGTAGAAAAATTAGAAATTCAATGGCGCTGACGACGCTCAATTTGGACCTCTATAGTCCCCAATTGAATAAAACGATAATGCAATCCCATTTCCGAACCCCGTCAATTTTCCGTCCAAAAATTCCCAATTTCCCATGAAATGAAATTCAATATTTTACAAATCCGATGCCTCAAGAATTAGGTCAATCGGACGTCGGACGGAAAAGTTATACATCAAAGAAATCAGAAATCTAAAATTAAAATAAAAATCCCCTCTGTGGCTCGCGAGGGCGAGCTGTCGCCCTCGCGAGTCTGGCCGTCGACCTCATCTCGCGTCGTCGCCCTCATGAAGTCGTCGCCTCATGAGGGGCGAGATTTCAGCTCGCCTCGCCCTCGTCGTCGCCTCGCGGGGCGAGATTTCAAATGCCTTCGCCTTCTTTTTTCTTTTTCCAAACCGAACTTCAATCATTCATAACTTTTCCCACACAATTCAGAAAATTACAAACCATATGTCGTTGAAAGATTAAGAAAACTCTACAAGTTTTATGTAGAGCACAAAATCAATTTCACCCCTAAGGGTGTCAAAATCCAGTCAAATCCACTGCCTACTCAAATCCCATTAAAACAGAACAGTACATTTCAAATTCCTTAACTCTCTGATTCTTCAGCCAAAAATTACCACATAAATATGCTCAATAAGTTCACAATGTCACCTACAACTTTCATGAACAACCCAAAATCAAATTCCATTGCTAAACAAGTCAATTAATTCAGTCAATGTTGCTGTCCCTGAAATCATTCAATTTGAGCAGTAAACTTATAACAAGCATAACTCCCTGTACACAAGTCAGAAAAATCTGAACTTTATATCCCTGAAAAGATAAATCCTCAAACTTCAATTTTCATGAAGAACTCAATTTCCAATTTAATTTCTAACCATTTCAAAACTGTCATGCAAGTTACTGCCATGATCAGCAATTCCTAACCTAATTCAGGATCAGTTTTTGCAAAATCATAACTCCCAACTTTGACCTCTAAAAATTATATGCCATATTTCATTTTCAAGATAATGTCTTCCTCTACAACTTTACAGAAGATCACTCACACCAATTCAATCCACAAAAATTGCTAAAATTGCTCCCATACAGAAAGCTCACAAAATCAACACTTTAACTAGGTTTCTCCAAAAAGCATAAAACCAATCAATAGTAATCAGTTCATATCTCCCAATATACAACTCGAAAATTAGCAAGATCAGTAGCAATGGAAAGCTAACTCAATATGCATCAACTTCCATGAAGACCATTCTCCTAATTCCATCTCAATTAATTTAGAAAATCAGCAAAGATCATTGGTATGGTTTCGGTTACTGTTCATAGGCAATAAAACAGTAACTTTCCATGCCAAATTTCAACCTATTAGAGTTACAATTTGACCACACCTATTTCACACAAAATGTAGCTAACATCCCAAAGTTTAATTGGGCACAAATCTCACCTCATTTACTCACCTATACAATTAGTTATGATCAAAACAGTACAGTAGGTCAAATATCAATTTTCCAGCTTTACTTCTCAAATCAATTCCTTTCTTTCCAATGTCTATTCTACTTAACTTAGCACTCAATTTACCTTCCTATTCAACCAAAATTTCATCAAACACTTCACCTCAACATAACCTATAAAATTTCAGCATCATAGTCAATCATTTTCTTTTAAGTCTTATTCATCTAATATCACTACAATCATTTGAAACTATGACATTCAAACACTATTCATCTTCAACCTCATTAATTCTTCTATAAACATGCCCAACAATTCAAACCATATGTTTCATGTCATTAATGCATCATACATCATATTTCATAAACAATCACTTCCAATTCATGCAATTAACTATGAATTCATGCATTAAATACATAAGTAAAACTTAAACCATACACTTACCTAATCTCCAACTATTTTACTTCTTCTCCATCCCATGCAAGGTTATCATCAAGGTAAGAAGGTAGAAGCTTTAAGTTTGCAAGCATCCATGAAAATCACTCAAGGTTGGAGGAAAACAACAATGAAATCAAGGAAAATTTGAGAGAAATCCGATGAGAGGCTAAGGAGGAGGGTTTTGGATGCTTTGGTTGCTTTTAAAAGCAACACTCATCTTTTCATCCCTTTATAAAGAATTCACCGAAAATGCATGGATAACAATGCATTAAATGAAGGAACACATGGCAATTGGAGGAGAATATAAGGAAAAGTCAAAAGATTTCAAATATTATACTTTAATCACTTTAATCAATAAATATCCAACTTATACACCCACAATTTCGTTACTACATGGTTTAAGGGTCTACTTTAGGGTCCCACCAAAATATGCAAGAGTTTTAAGATCAAATAACAGTAGAAATTCAACCGTTCGCCACTTGGCGATTTTTTTCGTCCGGAATTTTATCCGAAAATTTCAGAAAAATTCCTATAATTTCAAAGAAATAGAAAACAATTTATGGCGACTCGTAATAATTTTTCAAACCCATTAACCACGTTAATCCCAATAAAATTATGTTAGGCGCGTAAACCGGGAATATCATGTATGCATGCACAGTAATTTCATGTGCACAATTGTGACTATGTAGCAATCCTATTATGCATGAGCAGTCCCATGAAATCCCAATCTAGCACATCCTATACTAATTTACTATTCTATCCTTCCAGTAGGGGGTGGGATGTTACACTCAACTACCCAAATCAACCATAATAAATGCCATAAATGCATCAGAAACCATTAATAACAACATTAAAGCCATAAATACTTACCAATCGAAGATCAAATTCCACAAATCCCTTGAATCTCCGTAAACCCTAAAACTTCCTCAACTCACCGATTAACCACTCTCAAGTTTCTCAACCTTCCTCAATCACATGAAACAAGTTAGCCTAGCACAATGAGAAGAAATCCACAAGGAAAGATCGAAGAATCCTCACCGATGGGAGGAATCGAAGATCACCGTGGGAGGAGGAAGAGAAGAAACGGTTTTTGCCTTAGGATAAAATCCCCAATTTCAAACCTAAGCTATTTATAGACATAGGTCTCCAAATCAGTTTAAATTTCAGTCTCTAAATTTTCATAGCTCAACATTTTTATTTCCTAATAGTATAACTCTAATGTTTCCATTGCCATTGGACCAACTCTTTCAGTACTATACGGTCAATCGGTCTGTCACTCCTAAATTTTCGGTCTGGGCATTTTCTCCCGAATTTCTCAAAAATTTCCTATAAACCACTATCAATAGCCAATCACTCTTAGAATATTCTAAATAAGTCATTCGAGCCCACTTACTCTTAATTTCTCAATTAATCACTATCCAGTCAGTTTCCAGTTCACAATCCAATCAATTCATACTCACAATTAAAATGCCGGAAAACCATGAATGCATGTACCTATGAATAAATGCATATGCAAGAAACCTGTTCCTCTATAATTAGAGGTCAGTAACATGCTCAATCAGTGAATGCAATGAAACCTATCAGTCTGACCCAATATTACCATAATGCCCTTGCTAACAGTAACGGGATGTTACAGGATAGGACCGTTGGCTTACAGATTGGCGTTACCGAGTGAGATGTCCCAGATGCATGACGTGTTTCATGTTAGTATGCTCCGACAGTACCGTTCCAACCCGATGCATGTGATTCCGGCTCAGGAGATTGAGATAGCCAGTGATTTGAGTTATGTCGAGGAGCCGGTGCAGATTATAGGATCGCGGGTCAAGTAGCTGAGGAACAGGATGATTCCATTGGTGAAAGTCCTTTGGAAGAACTATTGGAGTTATGTAAATATAGTGCCCTGGAAAGCAAGTGTATTTACATGTAACTTTATCTTCTTCAGTTACAGTTTTGTAATGAAAATATTTATTATTAATAAAACAAAAGAGTTTGGTTTTATCTGTATGAGCATTATATATCTGGTCATAAGGTATCAAGATTCATTTGTAAGTAATATACATATACATAGAGATGTATGGGAAACATGTATATTATTAGAATCTGAATTAATTGATTCACAGTTGAATAATCAAGTTGGTCGTTTGATTATGGTTTAGATCGTAGTGTTGCGATTTATCTCCATATAAGTAAAGGAGTTTACTTAAAGGGAATGATGAGTTTCATATCATGATAGTAGTAGACTATCGATAATGGAACTATTAAATGAATTGAATCAAGTATGTTTTCAAGAATAAAGTGGGTCGTTACTTTAATCTTAAAACATACAACTTAAGCATTCGCTATTATGAACCACAATCTTGATGAGTGGTGAACTCATATGTGTTTCATTATAATTTTGATATGATCGGAATGGATTTTTACAGGTATTAATCCAAAGGTTCGCATGTTGGAATTATTAATTGAAACATGTATCGTGAACATTCACTCAAATAAAGAGTTTATAGTGTTATCATCTCTTCTAGATGTTTTAAGGAGATTTGGTGATTAAATCTGGCGCCGTGGTTTGATGGACTAGCTACCCATCAAGTCTTAACACTAAGATGAGATCTTATGTGTTAATCACCATATAAAGTAAAATGAGAGATCTAGAAGGAAAAACCAACATAAGGGCAAAACGATAATTTTACCCTTTGTTGTGCGGATGGCTATAATAAGGTTCTAAATAGGGTTTGCAATTGGACATATTCTCATAATATTTAATAATTCAAGAGTTCAACTAATTGTCTTTAGTGGAATGACATTTAGTTAATAAGCTAGAATTAATTTCAATGAGATTGAATTATTTCTGGGCTTATTGGAGCTTGAATTATCAAAGTCCAATAAGATTCCCCACTTGGCTTTAAGGAAGGTTATCAAGCTAAGTAATAAGTAGTTTGGAGGCTTTAGAAGTCCATAATTGAATGATGGGCTTATACTAATTAATGGTTAATTGGAAGCCCATATGTTCATTTAGAAATGAGCTTGTTTTGGTTTAATGTAATTGATTAGATTAATTATATTAAAACAATTTTTTTTAAATGGAGAAGAAGCAATTTCGAAATTGTGTTAGGTTAGATGTGTAACCACACATTTGAAATTAAAATACTAAATAAAGATGGTCTTTATTATGGTTCATCATTATTAAATGGAGTTATGAACTTACCATTAAATGGTTTAATGGTTGGCTTTTAATGTTGGCATGCAACCTATTTGCATTCATTAGATTAAAGATGAAAGATGTGCATTAGATGGACCATCTTCCTTCTTTCTTCTTGCCAAAACCGAAATGGGTATTCAATTATAGGTTATGGTCTTTTCAAATAGCCATTTTAAAGATAAATTAAGTAAGTCTCATTTATTGGCTATTTGATGAGTGATTAATGTAAGAAGTGATGCATTGGATGCCTCTCACTCTTTCCATTTATGCATATTACGAAATTGAGAGGTAAGAAAGGGTTCTTGCATGTTTTTTAGACATTCTCTCTTTTCATGCAAGAGAGAACCGAAATTCCTAAGTGAAAGAATTGAAAGAGTTTCAATTTTGGTTCTTCTTCTTCTAAGAAAATCTCCTCCAAATATTTCTTCTCCTTTCCCACCAAAGGATTTTGTTAACCTAGTTGTCCTTGAAGAACAAGTGGTAAATCTAATTGGTAGAGGATACTACTACAAGGAAGAAGATAGATTGCTAAAGGAAAAGACTCAAAGGCAAAGGATTTGGATATAAGAAGGAGAGGATAGCGCAGTGAGGATTTAAAGCTGTAGCGAAGGAGTCGGTAATTCCTTTTATCTTTTTCTTGGTTTTATTATCCTTATACCATATCATGTATGAATTAGCATATTGATTTGGATATATTGCTTCCGCTGCAAGATGATTTCTTAAAAAGTTTTGAAATCTATCGTTTCTCCAAACTAAGCATGTTTTCTTTTTCCGATCCAACAAGAACCACTCTTCTGAGGAAGCGACATGGGAGACTGAGGAGTATATGAGCAGTCAGTATCCTCATTTATTCGATCGGGCAGGTATTAAATTTCGAGGATGAAATTTTATTAGGAGGGGTGAATTGTAACATCCCGTTACTGATAGCAAGGGCATTATGGTAATATTGGGTCAGACTGATAGGTTTCATTGCATTCACTGATTGAGCATGTTACTGGCCTCTAATTATAGAGGAACAGGTTTATTGCATATGCATTTATTCATAGGTACATGCATTCATGATTTTCTGGCATTTTAATTGTGAGTATGAATTGATTGGATTGTGAACTGGAAACTGACTGGATTATGATTGATTGAGAAATTAAGAGTAAGTGGGCTCGAATAACTGATTTAGAATAGTCTAAGAGTGATTGGATATTGATACTGGCTTATAGGAAATTTTCAAAAAATTCGGGAGAAAATGCCCGGACCGAAAATTTTAGAGTGACAGACCGACTGACCGTATAGTACCAAAAGAATTGTCCAATGGCAATGGAAAAAATTTGAGTTATACTGTTAGGAAATAAAAATGTTGAGCCATTGAAAATTAGAGACTGAAAATTGAACTGATTTGGAGACTTATGTCTATATATAGCTTAGGTTGGAAATTGAGGATTTTCTTAAGGCAAAAAGCTAGCTTCTTCTCTTCTCCTCCCACGGTGAACGTCGATCCCTTTCGTTGGTAAGAGATCTCGACTGAATTTTTAGGAATGGATCAATTACTGTCGATCAATTGAGCGAAGAGTTAGAATGGGGCATAAGACTTCAAAATTGGGTTTTAGCACCGGAAAAATCGTGAACATGCATTGTACATAATTTCATAGAGACATATGCATTACTGAATTGTTTAATTGAGCATTTAGTAATGGGACTGTATTTAACTGTTATAGAGGCGCCGTTGGATCGTCATTCCACGGACATTGCTGGAACTTCCAGGCAGTAGCTCGGAAGTAACAAGTGAGTAACCTAGTTGGTTCCTCAAATTCCTGATTGTCTAAATGCTCTATGTGAATTACTTGCCAATGTGAATTGCATGATTACTGAAATGTATATAATCAAATTGCATGTTTTACTGAATGGGATCGACTCTCGCATGACACCGAGGAATGCACATCGCCTTTATAGCCATACACCAATTATCGAACATCGCATTACATGCATAAATGCATGATCTAATAATGGATATGTGACCCAAGTTGCTATTATCACTGAAAAGAGCCTCGAGCTCTAACACTATATTGACCGGGCCTCGAGCCCGAGGGGAGAAATCCCTGACGCGTCCCCCACTGAATACTGACTGAGCACTTGGGCACAATACTGAATAACTGGAAAAGAGTCACATATGCTTTGTATACACATGAAGGATTGTTTTGTGACGATTACTGAATTACGTGATGACTGATTTATTGTAAATTGTTATTTGATCATCAGAACCGTTATAGGCTAACGCAAATTGTTATATACTAATTGTATCTTCGCGTCTGCGTCAGCATTTAATCGCTTAATGCATGATTTGAGTGAACCATCGATGATGGTTTCTCACTGAGTTCGCAAACTCACCCAAAATTGCATCTAATTTTTCAAGATCGATAGAGTTGACTCCTAGCTCCGGAGATAGTCTTTTCCTGCCGTGCGAACGTGCTGGCAAGAGAAGTGATGGCTCACAGGTCGGTCAGCTGGGTTGGACTTTTGCTGATAACTTAGGATAGATGCTTGTATCAGTTTCCTTTTTGGTTTTATTTAGGGGACTGATAGACTTGTCTATTCTGATATTGGATGACTGTATCAAGATTATTTTGGATTTTAAAATTTACTGATTTCTGATATATTATGGTTTTAATTATTGTGATGCCATGTGGATTAACAGTCAAATTTTCTGGTAGTGCACCTTTATCGTGGGATATGTGTCGGAGCGACCTTTGGGCATCCCGATGTGTACCCTACAGTGAGGGGGCGCTACATTGAGAGTGAGTGAGGACTGGTTTTAGTGAGAGAATGAGAGAAAATGTTAGCCCCAAATTTTTTTTTAAATTAAGCATGATTAGACTAATTAAGTAATTGAGTTAGCATTATTTGAGATGATAGTAATTAAATATGATAGCATTAAATAGCATATGACATTAAATGAGTAAGTAACATTAATTGATTAAGTTAGATAACATTAAGTAATAAGTTAGGTAAGAGTTAATAACATTTAATATGTTAGTTGGTTAGTTAGGTTAAGATTAAGTGCAATGGGCTTGTATGGGCCTAAGCAAGTTGTAGTAGGGAAGTATAAGAAGAAGAAGGAATTAAGTGAAGAAGTGGGCTTGGGCTTAAGTTAAATGAAAGAAGTATAAAAGAGAGGAATTAGGTGAGTTAGTAGGGAAAAGAAGGAGATTTTCGAAAATTAGAGAAAGGGAGAGAGGAAGTGTCGTGGAAGGTGGAGAAAGAAGGAAAGCTTGGTTAGGGTTTGATTTTCCAAGAGTTTAAGCAAGAGTTTGAAGAAAGTTCAAGAAGGAAAAGTGTGGAGGAAGAGCTAAGCTACATTTTGAGCCAAGAAATTCTTTGGTTGAGTCAAGAACCAAGGTAAGTTATAATTTCAAGTGTTAGTTTTTGGTTGGGTTTTGGTGTAGATAGCTTAGAAAGAAGATGGGTTTAGTGATTCTAAAGTTCATATCATGATTTAGGTTCATTAGGTTTTCAATTTTTGAAACCCTAAGTGATATGAGGTTATTTTCTTGTCATGGATGAAGAAGGACAAGAAGAAAGAGAAGAGCAAGAGGAGGAGCTCCATTTAGCAAGGATTTTAGCAAGTTATAAGGTGGGTTTCACTTTTATCTTTATGTTAGTAAGTATTAAATGCTACTTTAACTAATGAATTTAATGATTTGTAACTATTTGAGATAAGCATTGATTGTGCCTTGATCATGTACGTAAGATGGTGTATGATTGCCATTAAGTGAGCATTTTAACAGTGTATGACATTGCTTGTTATTGCTTGAAATTTCCATGAATTGAATGAGCATGAATGAGGTCATGAAATGTGAGCTAAGCATGAAATATATCATTTTCAAGAATCAGCTTTATGGATGCATGAAAATCCATTTTCAGAAAATCAGTCAGTGGATAAGACAAGTCCAATTTTTATGCATGAAATTCAGTGTTATGTGGGTTAGTTAAGTCCACCAGCAAAGTCACGTGCACGTTGACCAGTATATCCTTCGCCCGACTGCCCGATTGTGGCATAGGATGTTCCTTTTGACTCCTCGACATATGACTACAAATTGTGTAGCTCATCAAGAACCCGTGGACTTTTCGAACCATCAGCTATGTATTTACGTGTTAGCATATGTTTGCAAGAATGAGAATTACATGGATCATGAACATTGTGTTTTGAGATTGATAAATTTCATGAAATGCATGATTGTATGATTGCTATACAAAAGTGCTAAAAGTATGATTAATGAAACAATGTAGCTTATTAGCCTAAATATAAACGTGTTACCCACGAGCGAAAGCTCACCCCCACCTTCCCGTCCCATCTCCAGGTGAAGATCGGGATCTCGAAGAATGAGCTCAAGGCATACTCCAAGATCTTAGTGTTTTGATTTTGTATTTTCAAGCTAACTTTTGTAAATCAATGCTTTAGATGCATTTTGGGCAAATGATGTTTTTGCAAGTTTATGTTTTGGATTTGATGTAGTGGCTTAAAATGCCCTCTAAAGCTTTGTAATAACTCATATTTTTCATATGGAAGCAAGAATATTCAGTTCTAATGTATTTTGAGCAATTCATGTATGTTTTAAAACCATTGCATCATTGTATAGCTTGGATATGATTTGAGAAAGTTTAGATGATTAAGAGTGCGGTTGTTGCCTTGAATGGAGTTTGGAGTTACTCTTGGGATTAAGTTATGCTATATGAGGTTGCATGTTGAGTTTTATGCAGGTGGAAGTATTAGAATTGAAAATTGGTTAGTTGCATTTTCAAGGGAAGTGCTGTCAAATTTTCCTAAAATTTGATGTAACTCCGCTTCAGCTTTTAGACCCTCTTAAGGCTTGAATTAGATTGAGAGATCTTCTTGAAGATTGTAGCTTAAGATTAGATCTTTAAAATGGTGTATCATTTATTTCATTTGGACTTAGGGTTAAAAAAGTTATGAGGTGAAGAACACATTCAGTTACTGTTCATGTACTGTTACATTGGTCTTTAATGAGCAGTGTCCTTTGAGTAGCTTTTTGCCTTGATTAATAAGGAAGTTAGCTTTAGCATCCTTCATGAGATTTTTATTTTATCTTGTTATCTTTCCATAAAGGTATAGTATGCACATATTGGAGCTAGGAATAAGAAGTTATGAGTTTTGAAAGATGCTGGTGTCAAGTGGTTTGAAGGCAAGAGGGTTTGAAGTTTTGAAGAAAGGCGTGTCCGTTAAACGGACATGAATGTCCGTTAAACGAACAGCCTCGGGTGTCAAAACACCCCTTAACCTACCCATGTCCGTTAGATGGACATGCATGTCCGTTTAACGGACAATTTCGAAGCAATTGGTACCCATCCACCCGAATGTGTCCGTTAAACGGACATGGCTGTCCATTTAACGGACAGCTACGGGAAAAAGTGCAAATTGGACAAATTTAGAGGCCAAATTTCGTTTTATGGTCTTCATAAGAGTTGTAGAACTAGATGTATACTTTCAATCCGACTTCTATATAAAACGTTATGGTAATCGCGCCAAAAGAGTTTCAATTTGATTTTGGAAGTGAGCATAGTCTATTGTTTTGGGCATAAATCCCTCATCCGACCTCCAATTAAGGTGAGGCTTAAACCAGTGGATTTACAAGACATATATCTTGCTTGATACAAAAATTGGTATCATTTGGAGTTAAATTGAGGAAGTTCTCATTAAAGGAAGTGAGAGGCCGGTTAAGAGAGCATGTTTTGGGTATGAACTCTTCTAGGTTTTTGGAGTGTATCTTGAGTTATATAACTCTGATTAAGGCGATTCTTGCCTCTATGCGAACGTGAGGCTTTGAGATATTTTTGACATGAACAAGTCAATATGTGATTATGATGTTTAGGTAGTGTGCGCTCATCACTTTTATGGAACAACAAAGAAATAGCACCGGAATGTAATAAGCGCAAGGTTTCGTGAATACGTAAGTTGGGCTCCGCAATGGGTCCGACATCTTGTAGTATCGAGCTAGAATAAGAGTATTAAGTTATAAGCAGTTGGGTCCCGGATCCAACAACCGTGGTATCGAGCAAGTGTGACAAAGGTAAGTATACGCAGCTTTGGGAGATGGGATCCAACAATTGTTGTATCGAGTAGCTCTAGGTTTATGATTTCTAGAACCCTAGTGGGTAGCCTCGAGGTAGAGTCAAGATGCATCATGTTACATGAACCCTATGCATTGTTTTAAATACAGACATGCATCATTAGTTTTGAATTGTTTTACATGATTTGAATTGGTTTCACAAAGCATGAGCTAAAGATTTGAAATGGTTTTCATTTAAAGGAGTAATATGTCACTCGAAAAGAACACGAGGAGCTCAAGCTCGGTCAGCTCTCAATGGGAAGTACGGATGAATCTCACATTCCCTGTGATGCGTGGACCATCCTCATTACAGATTCGAGGCACCAAGTGTGCAGATGAGGTGCCTCTCCACCTCCTCCTATGCCAAATCCAAGAGACCCACAATTCTTTTCAGCCTTCGCTTTCGATATGCTATGGGCCGGGAAGGCGGGCTCAAAGCCAACTCCAAGAGATCGGAGTGGGCAAGATGACAAGCTCCTAAGTATGGGGCTGTTGATTTCAGCGGGACTACAAATCTCGAAGAGGCAGAAGCATGGTTGCAGAGGACCGAGAGGGTCCTGAAACAGATGAAGTGCTCAGATGAAGAGAAGCTAGATTATGCAGTTAGTCTACTACAGGGGGATGCACTGCATTGGTGGGAATCAGTGCCTCGCAGTCAGGCAGTACCTCCAGAGCTGACATGGAGGGAATTTCTAGAAGCCTTCAGGAGGAAGTACTTCTCGATGGTCTATGTCCAAGAGAAGGCCAGGAATTTTGAACCTTACCCAAAAGGATCGGCGACAAAGTGAGTATGAATCAAGTTCACTCAACTTTCCAGTGTATGCACCAACATTGTGGCCAATGAAGTGGACAAGTGCCGCAAGTTTGAAGGAGGATGTATAGACTACGTGAAGCTTAACAAGATGACGATTCGAATCAAGTATCCGTTGCCACGGATAGATGATTTATTTGATCAGCTGCAGGGAGCAAGGGTCTTTTCGAAGATTGACCTAAGATCAGGTTACCATCAACTCCGAATTAGGGAGTCTGATGTAAACAAGACAACTTTCAGGACCCATTACGGGCACTATGAATTCAGGGTCATGCCCTTCGGATTGACCAATGCTCCAGCTGCCTTCATGGATCTGATGAATAGGGTGTTTAATGAATTCTTAGATCAGTTTGTCATTATTTTCATTGATGACATTCTAGTCTATTCCAAGGATGAAGGAGAGCATGAACAGCATCTCAGGATAGTATTGCAGAGACTGAGAGAGCAGGAGCTGTATGCCAAATTCAGCAAGTGTGAATTTTGGCTGCATGAAGTAGTTTTCCTTGGACATGTGATTTCCAGTAAAGGGATCCATGTTGATCCGAGGAAAGTAGAAGCAGTAGTGAATTGGCAAGAGCCCAAGACAGTGAAGGAGGTAAGGAGTTTTCTAGGCCTGGCAGGTTATTATAGGAGATTCGTGGAAGGATTCTCAATGATAGCTACCCCTATGACTAAGCTGTTAAGAAAGAATCAACAGTTCACATGGAGTGAGGAATGTCAGAAGAGCTTTGAGGAGCTCAAGAACAGATTGACAAGTGCTCCAGTATTGGTTTTGCCCAATGGAGACCAAGGGTATACGGTGTACAGTGATGCTTCGAGGAAGGGTTTAGGATGTGTGCTGATGCAGGATGACAGGGTAATAGCCTATGCTTCATGGCAGTTGAAGCAGTATGAGTTAAATTATCCGACTCATGACTTGGAGTTAGCAGCGGTAATTTTTGCCCTAAAGATTTGGAGACACTACCTATATGGGGTTCAGACTAGGATCTTCACGGACAACAAAAGTCTTAAGTACATTATGAGTCAGAAAGAGTTGAATTTAAGGCAGAGACGATGGTTGGAGTTGCTCAAGGACTATGACTTGATGATAGAGTATCATCCAGGCAAGGCGAATGTAGTGGCAGATGCTTTGAGCAGGAAGTCATCCATATCTTACGTGTAATCAGTTTACTTGCCTCTGTTGGAACAGATGGCCAAGTTGAAGATCAGTTTAAAGCAGGATGAATCAGATGGTGTTTTTGCTGAGGGTGAGACCTATCTTTAGGGAGAAGGTCAAGGAGTTGCAGGAGCAGGATACAGAATTAAGTAAGCTGAGAGATGAAATTCAACATGGTAAGCAGTCAGAAGTGCAAGTAAGGGATGATGGGCTAATGGTAGTCGGAAACAGGTTATGTATTCCGAATGATAAGGCAGTTAAGGATGAGATCATGGATGAGGCACACAATGCGCCTTATTCCATGCACCCAGGCAGCACCAAAATGTACAGAGATTTGAAGGAGCATTTCTGGTGGAAAGGCATGAAGAGGGATGTAGCTGAATATGTGAGCAGATGTCTAGTGTGTCAGCAAGTCAAGGCTGAACACCAAGCACCTTCAGGCATGCTAAGGCCATTGTCCATTCCTGAATGGAAGTGGCAAAGGATCACGATGGATTTTCTGATGGGTTTACCCATAACTAGTAGGAAGCATGATGCCATATGGGTTATTGTAGATCAGTTAACCAAGTCAGCCCATTTTCTGGCAATTAAGCAGACAGATTCGTTGCAGGTGTTAGTAAGGAAATATATTGATGAGGTAGTAAGGTTGCATGGAGTTTCGGATTCTATAGTATCCGACAGGGATCCTCGATTTACGTCAAGATTCTGGAGTAGTTTGCAGGAAGCTCTAAGGACTAAGTTGAGTTTCAAAGACAAGATTTCATCCTCGACGGATGGTCACCGAGAGGACCATTCGCACCTAGAGGAATGCTCGGGCGTGTGTCATGGACTTCAAAGGAGCATGGGATGAACATTTTCCGTTGGTCGAATTTGCCTATAACAATTCGTACCATTCGAGCATTCAGATGGCTCCTTATGAAGCGCTGTATGGCAGAAGATGCAGGACTCCAATATGTTGGGATGAAGAAGGTGAAAGGAAACTGGTAGGACCAGAATTGGTTCAGATGACAATGAACAAGGTTAGTTTGATCAAGCAGCGGCTTAAGGCAGCGCAGGACATAATGAAAAGTTATGCAGATGCTCACAGAAAGGAAATGGAGTTTGCAGTAGGTGACAAAGTATTCCTTAAGACCTCTCCATGGAAAGGGGTCATGAGGTTTGGCAGGAAAGGCAAGTTAAGTCCTCGTTATGTAGGTCCGTATGAGATTCTAGAGAGGAACGGGCCGTTAGCTTACAGATTGGCATTGCCTCCAGAGTTTTCTCAGATCCATGATGTTTTTCATGTTTCCATGTTGAGAAGGTACAGATCAGATCCTTCTCACATTATCCGCACCTCGAGGTTCAAATGAGTGATGATCGAGCTATGAGGAGATGCCATGGCAATTCGGATAGCAAGGAGAAAGTTCTCCTAACAAGACAGCTCAATAGTTAAAGTCCTTTGGAGGAATCATGCAGTTGAAGAGGCGACGTGGGAACCTTTGGATGCAATGAAGGAGAAGTATCCACACCTCTTCAATGAATCAGGTAAGAATTTTGAGGACGAAATTTCTTAAGGGGGGAGAAATGTTAGCCCCAAAAATTTTTTTTAATTAAGCATGATTAGACTAATTAAGTAATTGAGTTAGCATTATTTGAGATGATAGTAATTAAATATGATAGCATTAAATAGCATATGACATTAAATGAGTAAGTAGCATTAATTGATTAAGTTAGATAACATTAAGTAATAAGATAAGTAAGAGTTAATAACATTTAATATGTTAGTTGGTTAGTTAGGTTAAGATTAAGTGCAATGGGCTTGTATGGGCCTAAGCAAGTTGTAGTAGGGAAGTATAAGAAGAAGAAGGAATTAAGTGAAGAAGTGGGCTTGGGCTTAAGTTAAATGAAAGAAGTATAAAAGAGAGGAATTAAGTGAGTTAGTAGGGAAAAGAAGGAGATTTTTGAAAATTAGAGAAAGGGAGAGAGGAAGTGTCGTGGAAGGTGGAGAAAGAAGGAAAGCTTGGTTAGGGTTTGATTTTCCAAGAGTTTAAGCAAGAGTTTGAAGAAAGTTCAAGAAGGAAAAGTGTGGAGGAAGAGCTAAGCTACATTTTGAGCTAAGAAATTCTTTGGTTGAGTCAAGAACCAAGGTAAGTTATAATTTCAAGTGCTAGTTTTTGGTTGGGTTTTGGTGTAGATAGCTTAGAAAGAAGATGGGTTTAGTGATTCTAAAGTTCATATCATGATTTAGGTTCATTAGGTTTTCAATTTTTGAAACCCTAAGTGATATGAGGTTATTTTCTTGTCATGGATGAAGAAGGATAAGAAGAAAGAGAGGAGCAAGAGGAGGAGCTCCATTTAGCAAGGATTTTAGCAAGTTATAAGGTGGGTTTCACTTTTATCTTTATGTTAGTAAGTATTAAATGCTACTTTAACTAATGAATTTAATGATTTGTAACTATTTGAGATAAGCATTGATTGTGCCTTGATCATGTACGTAAGATGGTGTATGATTGCCATTAAGTGAGCATTTTAACAGTGTATGACATTGCTTGTTATTGCTTGAAATTTCCATGAATTGAATGAGCATGAATAAGGTCATGAAATGTGAGCTAAGCATGAAATATGTCATTTTCAAGAATCAGCTTTATGGATGCATGAAAATCCATTTTCAGAAAATCAGTCAGTGGACAAGACAAGTCCAGTTTTTATGCATGAAATTCAGTGTTATGTGGGTTAGTTAAGTCCACCAAAGAAAGTCACGCAGACGCTGACCAAGATAGCCTTCGCCTGCCGCCCGATTGTGGCATAGGATGTTCCTTTTTGGACTCCTCAGCATATGACTACACTTGTGTAGCTCATCAGTAACCCGTGGACTTTTCGAACCATCAACTATGTGTTTACGTGTTAGCATATGTTTGCAAGAATGAGAATTACATGGATCATGAACATTGTGTTTTGAGATTGATAAATTTCATGAAATGCATGATTGTATGATTGCTATACAAAAGTGCTAAAAGTATGATTAATGAAACAATGTAGCTTATTAGCCTAAATATAAACGTGTTACCCACGACTAAAGCTCACCCCACCTTCCCGTCCCCATCTCGGTGAAGATCGGATCTCAAGAATGAGCTCAAGGCATACCCAAGATCTTAGTGTTTTGATTTTGTATTTTCAAGCTAACTTTTGTAAATCAATGCTTTAGATGCATTTTGGGCAAATGATGTTTTTGCAAGTTTATGTTTTGGATTTGATGTAGTGGCTTAAAATGCCCTCTAAAGCTTTGTAATAACTCATATTTTTCATATGGAAGCAAGAATATTCAGTTCTAATGTATTTTGAGCAATTCATGTATGTTTTAAAACCATTGCATCATTGTATAGCTTGGATATGATTTGAGAAAGTTTAGATGATTAAGAGTGCGGTTGTTGCCTTGAATGGAGTTTGGAGTTACTCTTGGGATTAAGTTATGCTATATGAGGTTGCATGTTGAGTTTTATGCAGGTGGAAGTATTAGAATTGAAAATTGGTTAGTTGCATTTTCAAGGGAAGTGCTGTCAAATTTTCCTAAAATTTGACAGAACTCCGCTTCAGTTTTAGACCCTCTTAATGCTTGAATTAGATTAAGAGATCTTCTTGAAGATTGTAGCTTAAGATTAGATCTTTAAAATGGTGTATCATTTATTTCATTTGGACTTAGGGTTAAAAAAATTATGAGGTGAAGAACACATTCAGTTACTGTTCATGTACTGTTACATTGGTCTTTAATGAGCAGTGTCCTTTGAGTGGCTTTTTGCCTTGATTAGTGAGGAAGTTAGCTTTAGCATCCTTCATTAGATTTGTAGTTTATCTTGTTATCTTTCCATGAAGGTATAGTATGCACATATTGGAGCTAGGAATAAGAAGTTATGAGTTTTGAAAGATGCTAGTGTCAAGTGGTTTGAAGGCAAGAGGGTTTGAAGTTTTGAAGAAAGGCGTGTCCGTTAAACGGACAGCCTCGGGTGCCAAAACACCCCTTAAGCTATCCATGTCCGTTTAACGGACAATTTCGAAGCAATTGGTACCCATCCACCCGAATGTGTCCGTTAAACGGACATGGCTGTCCGTTTAACAGACAGCTACGGGAAAAAGTGCAAATTGGACAAAGTTAGAGGCCGAATTTCGTTTTGTGGTCTGGATAAGAGTTGTAGATCCAGATGTCTACTTTTAAATGGTGAAAGAACGAACACAATTAGACTTCTATATAAAACGTTATGGTAATCGCGCCAAAAGCGTTTCAATTTGATTTTGGAAGTGAGCATAGTCTATTGTTTTGGGCATAAATCCCACATCCGACCTCCAATTAAGGTGAGGCTTGAACCAGTGGATTTAGAAGACATATATCTTTATTGATAAAAAAATTGGTATCATTTGGAGTTAAATTGAGGAAGTTCTCATTAAAGTAAGTGAGAGGCCGGTTAAGAGAGCATGTTTCGGGAATGAACTCTTCTAGGTTTTTGGAGTGTATCTTGAGTTATATAACTCCGATTAAGGCGATTCTTGCCTCTATGCGAACATGAGGCTTTGAGCTATTTTTGACATGAACAAGTCAATGTGTGATTATGATGTTTAGGTAGTGTGCGCTCATCACTTTTATGGATCAACAGCAAATAGCACTGCAATGTAATAAGCGCAAGGTTTCAGGAATACGAAAGTTGGGCTCCGGGAGCGGGGTCCGACATCTTGTAGTATCAGAGCTAGAATAAGAGTGTTAAGTTATAAGCAGTTGGGTCCCGGATCCAACAACTGTGGTATCAGAGCAAGTGTGACAGTGGTAAGTATACGCAGTTTGGGAGAAGGGATCCAACAGAAAATGCGTCGGAGAAGACGAACCAGGGCTCGCACATCGCGACAAGAAATTAATTAGACGTCGCGGCAAGAAAAGGAGTTTACGTCGCGATGAGCGCACGTCTCGACGAACGATAAATTGCACGTCGTGACGAGCGATAGATCAGACGCCGTGACGAGCAAGATTATACGTCGCGGCGAGGACCAGATTTCTAAACTGATTTAGTTTGGTTTTTAGGGCTTAACTTTTGATGTAGACCTCCAATTGAGGTGATCTTTGATTCGTTGTGAACTAGAGAAAGAGGTCTACAAATGAGGAAAAGAATAAAGGTTTGAATTTAAATTATGAGAATCCCGACTAAACTACCCAATCTTTCATATTTAACCCTATGAATGCATTTAACACAATAATAAACAACATTAAAACCAAGAATACTTACCAATCAAGCCTTAAATCTCCAAACTACCGAAAATCCTCTATCCCTTTCCTCTTCTCTCTAACATCAACGGTGAGCTTCCAACTCTAAAAAATCATCACTCTCACAAGGCTTTGGCTTGATCTTCAACCATAAAGATGGAATAAGCAAATCTTGAAGGTGAAGATCGAAAATCACCGAGGAAGGGGAAGAAGAAAACGTGCCCTAGGTATATGAAATGGGTTTTTGAGGTTTCAGAAGAGGATTTAGGCATTATAAAGTGGTTTCCCTCTTCCTCTAACAAGATCATTTCCAGTCCAATTTGCCTCCGAATTTCAATGGCTCGGCACATAAATTTCTAAAATCATATTTCTAAATTTTTCCATCGCCATAGTTCGCCACTCAGAGAATTTCCGGTCCGGACATTTTCTCTTAATTATTCCAGAAACTTTTCCTAAAGTTCACTATCCACTGGCGATCACTCTAATACAGTTCCCACTCAATATTCAAACTCAATTAGTCCAAATTTCTCAATAAATCACAATCAAATCTAATATCTCATAATTTTGCACTTCATATCATATTCACGTATTCACAATCAAAAGCCGGGAAATGTCATGAATGCATGTACCTATATGCGCATGTGCAAAAGACTCATGGCCTCCAAAATTAGAGGTCAACAAGATGCTCAGCCAATATTATGCGATAATATCCTATCCCTCCTCAATCTACCAATATGACTTTCCCATCGGTGACGGGATGTTACATCATATATGTAAAGATCATACATCTTTGAAATGTAGTGGAGTATTACATAACTTGAAAGGCATTCATCTATACACAAATGTACCATAAGGACATATAAAAATGATCTTTTCTTGGTCTTCAGGATAGATGAATATTTGATTGTATTATGAGTAATCATTTAGGAAGCAATATAATGAGTTACTAACCTCAAAATTAGCTCTCCACTTTCACTCTCCATAATGGTTGTTCTGCCCTTCTTTAGTTCGCATTGTATCGGGCTGGCCCATTTGCTATCAGATATTGGGTATATGATACTTATGCCTATGAGCTTCATTACTTCCTATCCACTTCCTTCATGTGAGGGTTCAACCTGTGTTGACATTCCCTCACCGCTTGACTTCCTTCTCCAAGGTTTATTTAATGCATAACAACATTTTGGCTTGTACCTCGAATGTCAGATATCTTCCATCCCATGGCCTTCATCTGCTTCTTAACAATTGCTACCACCTTTCTCTCTTATTCCCCATCCAATTGATTAGAAATAATAATGGGTAAAGTTTGACCTTCAGCTAGAAAGGTATATCTGAGGTGTGTGGGTAAAGGTTTGAGTTTTAGAGTTAGCGGTTTCTCTATGGAGGGTGGTATGGGTGCTTCAGCTCTTGCTAATAATTCTTGATGTCTCAAAATAGCTAACTCCTCCATCTCCATGTCTACCTTAAACTTCGCTTCATTCCCCTCTCAGCTTTATTGTCTGTGTTGACTTCCACAAATCTAATTTTCTTAAAATAGCTCTCTTTTTACTCTTGAATGCTTTTGTTTATGACGTCAATCTTCGTGCACATGTTGATTTCTTTAAAAAATTTCGAGGCCTTGTTTATGTTGAACTCTATTTGATCTTCACCAATTTGAAGTGTTAATTTACTTTCATGAACATCAATTAATGCTCTTCCTCTATTCATGAAAGATTGGCCAAGAATTAGTGGATAGTCCTTATCCTCTTCGAAATTAAGAAAAACAAAGTCCACAGGGGTAATAAACTTTTCCACTTACATTAACATGTCTTCCAACACTTCAAACAGTCTTTTAGTTGATTGATTAGCTGTAACATCCCGTCACCGATGGGAAGGTTATATTAGTAAATTGGGATGGGATAGGGTTTTTACCGCACATTATCGACTGAGCATTCATTTGGCCTCTAATTGTATAGGAATGAGTCCATTGGTACATGCACATATAGGTACATGCATTCATGACAATTTCCCGGCTTTTGATTTGTGAATGTGATATGAATTGTGATTTGTGAGATAGTTGGGATTTGTTAGGAATTATGGAATAATTGGGTTTAAATGATTAAATTGGAACTGTTTAGAGTGATTGGCAATTGATAGTAACTCTTCGGAATTTTTCTGGAAAATTCGGGAGAAAAAGTCCAGATCGGAAATCCTTCGAGTAATGGACTGATTGACTATATAGTGCTAGAATAATGGGTATATGGCAATGGAAAATTTAGATATATGATATTGGAATTTAATATGTCGAGCCATTGAAATTTGGAGATGAATTGGACCGGAAATGAAATTGAAAAGAGAAAGAGATTTGAGGATAAAGACTAGAGGCTTATGTGATTAACGTATAAATGCCTTAGGTTTCAAATAGAAGAAAAGAAAGAAAATCGCTTCTCCTAGGGCACGATCGTTTCTCCTTCTTCCTCGATGATTTGCGATTTTCCCTTCGAGATTTCGATTGTTTGTTTCTCCTTGTGCGAAGCTTTGTTGATGCTTAGCGAGGATGATGTTTTGAGGGATTATGAGAGCTAACCGTGGATGCTTGAGGAAAGGGAAAGAGTTAGAGAAATTTAAGAGATTTGCGGATTTGAGGCCCGATCGGTACGTATATGGTTTTAATGTTGTTATTTAAGGTTGTTTGAGGCATTTATGGCATTTATTATGTGTTTTGGGTAGCTGAGAGTGAGTGAGGACTGGTTTTAGTGAGAGAATGAGAGAAAATACGTCGGAGAAGACGAACCAGGGCTCGCACGTCGCGACGAGAAATTAATTAGACGTCGCGGCGAGAAAAGGAGTTTACATCGCGACAAGCACACGTCGCGACGAGTGATAAATTGCACGTCGTGACGAGCGATAGATCGGACGCCGCGACGAGCAAGATTATACGTCGCGGCGAGGACCAGATTTTTGAACTGATTTAGTTTGGTTTTTAGGGCTTAACTTTTGATGTAGACCTCCAATTGAGGTGATGTTTGATTCGTTGTGAACTAGAGAAAGAGGTCTACAAATGAGGAAAAGAATAAAGGTTTGAATTTAAATTATGAGAATCCCGATTAGTGAAAGAAAGTTAAGGATGTGATTGTATTGCAATTTAAGGATGGGTTCTGATAATTGGGTTATAATTGTGAGAATTATGAATGCAATTGGAGTCTTCAATAGGTGAATTTGATCTAGTGCAAATGATATTGGTTTTGAGATTTTTGTGAGATTAGCCTAGTGTATATAAATTGGCAAATGGAAATTAAATATTAGAAATGGAAGTGGTGAAGTTCTGTATCATGTTATTGAATTGGAATTGAGTCATTAGTGATCGATTGAGTGGAAAAATAGAATTTGTCAAAGAAAGTGGAAAAGGGGAAATAGCACCGAGAAAGTCATAAATAGGCATCGTACATCTGTTATTGAGAGCATGTGCATCATCGAATTAATATTGTCTGTGCATCAGTAATTGGAAACTATTTGATTGTTATAGAGGCTCCGATGGATCGAGATTCCACGGATATTGCTGGGACTTCCAGGCTGTAGCTCGGAAGTACAGGTGAGTAACCTAGTTGGTTTCTCAAATTCCTGATTGTCTAAATGCTCTATGTGAGCTACTTTCCAATGTGAATTGCATGATTACTGAAATGTAAATGATCAAATGGAATGCTTCTACTATATGGGATTGGACTACTGCATGACATTGGGAATTGAAATACTGGGCTTTTATAGCCATATCACTGAATTACTGAACACTGCATTGCATGCATAAAGACATGATCAGATAATAAACGTTGTGACCCAAGTCGCTAATATCAATGAATGAGCCTCGAGCTCGAACACTGTACTGACCGGGCCTAGAGCCGGAGGGGAGAAATCCCTGACGCGTCCACACTGAATATTGAATACCGACTAAGCGCTTAGGCACAACACTGAATAACTGGAAAAGAGTCACATATGCATTGTATACACATGACTGACTGATTTGTGACACTTACTGAATTATGTGATGGCATGAGAGATTGCAAATTGTTACATGCTACTGTAAATTGTTGTATAATACTGTAATTTGTTATATGACACTATTAATTGAATATTACTGTGCCATGCTGTACGCAATCTGCGTAATGCATGATTTGAGTGAACCATCGATGATGGTTTCTCATTGAGTTCGCAAACTCACCCAACATTGCAATTATTTTTTCAGGGATCGAAGAGTACCCCGTTAGACAAACGGGAGTATGATTACCGCAAGCAGGTCAGAGTTTGATGTCGGGATCAGTTCGCATCTGCATTAGTGTAGTACTGTCTTATGTGTATTGTATTTCTGCAAATTACACAGATGAGTGATTTTTATTCAGTGGGCCAAAAATGGTTTAGTGTGTGAGTGATTTGTGATTTCTGAAAGTGGTCAGAGATGACATTGGGCCCAGTTGGGTCATGCATCTCTGTATATGAAATGGGTGATCACTTTTGAGTGCCTTTTAATGACTGAGATGGTATCATATTGAAAATGTTTTCGTTTTAAATCGGGCCCAAATTATTTATTGATTTCCGGGCATGTGATTGATTTTGTAAAAAGAGAAATGTTTTTCGAGTTTTGAACTGTAATAACTGTTTTAGCATACCACCCTCGTGAGGCACGGGCTCGGATATCACCATCGATATCGGGTTCGGTTCTTGCGAGAGTGGGGTGCTACATTAGCCAACTAAATTAGCATTAAAGTTAGTTTGATGTCATCGAGCCCCAATTTCTCGAATATTGATAAAGGCATAAGATTAATACTTGCTCCCAAATTAGATAAGCACTTTGAGAATTCAAATTCACTAACTATATAGGGTATTGTAAAACTCCCTGGATCTTTTAACTTGGCCATATATGACTAGTGATTATGGAATTACAACTTCCAGTTATTCTTCTATTTGGTTCTCTTCCTAAATGCAATTTTTCGATGATATGTCCTTTAGAAATTTATCGTATTTAACCATATGTTTTAATGCCTCCATGAAGGAAAGATTAATTTGCAAAATCTTCAATTTCTCCATAAATTTTGTAAATTATGCATTCAGCTTTCTCTTTTGTAATCATTGAGGATATGGAATCTTGGGTGGATACGGTCGAGGGGCAATGTAAGGTGCGTATTCGCTCATGTCAACATCCTTCTTCTTTTCTTAGTCTTTCTTTATTGGGTAGGATGTACTTTTTATTTCTATTGGTTGCTCAAGCTCCTTCCACTTCAAAGTGCGATTGTCTTTAGTTGATCCTTTGGGTTTGCTTTGGTATTGATAGGGAGGATCCCCATACTTCTTATAGAAATGCATTTGCTAGTTGGCTCATTTGGACTTCTAAGTTGTGAATAAGGTTTTTGGTTACTTGTTTGAAGTTTCCTTCCAATCTCTTATGAGTGTCATCTATATTTACAAGCTTGTCTAAAAATTTTTCCAACTTAAATTCCTTAAAATTGGGTTTCTCCTATTGAAGTCAAGGTGGCCTTTAAGGTTGGAATTGACCTCCTGCATTATTCAACCATGAAAATTTTGTGTGGTTCTTCTGCCTAAGATTATACATGTTAGAGTAAGGATTGTTCCTACCTCATTAGTCAAATTATGCTCCCATGTAGTTGAGTTGCTTTGTTTTATTGATTTGCACAAAAAAGAAATCAATGGTATCATGGTTGTCTTGTCCACATAATTCACATCTATGCCGAATTCCTTTTACAGGAGCTAATTAAGAGGTTTTCATATTATGAAGTCGTCGGGTTAAACTGTCATTCTTCTCATGAATTTTTGTAATCAAATCAACAGTAATGGCTCCTTTCTGATCATGGAAAGTTGTTTGATGTTTACTTCTATCTATTGTCCAAAGAAAACTATTGCTCGCCATCTCTTCTTAAAAATTCTCTATTTCCTGAATTGTTTCAATAGAGATCCTCCAGAAGCTATCTCAATGGTGCCCTTATGGGTGGATTGATACCATTGTAAAAGGTTTGCAATGGGAATTCTTTGAGTAAGTTATGGCGAGGGCATCTCCTTTGCAAACCTTTATAATATTCCCATGCTTTATAAAGTGACTCCCCATCACTTTGTTTGAAATTTGTAATTTCCTTTATTAACTTTATCATCTATATGCAGGGGAAGTACTTTTCCAAAAAACCCACACACTAGTTGCTCCCAAGTTGTAATGGTTACAGGGGTTAGAGAATGATACCATGCTTAGCTTTATCCCTTTGTGTGAAGGGGAAGAGTCTTATCCTAATTGTATCTTCCGACATTCCATAATATTGGAAAGTATCACATATTTCAAGGAAATTCACCAAATGGGCATTAGGATCTTCATTTTCTAGCCCATAAAATTGTACATTGGTTTGCAGCATATTCAACAATGCTAGCATGATCTCAAATGGTGTTGCTTACATTGGTGGTCAAGTGATGCGTTGATATGCAGCATTGAACCCTGGTCTCAAGAAATCCATCAGGGTTTAGGGCTGGTCTTCTTGATGACGTTGCTCTGCCATTGTTTTTTAGGTTTTTTTTGGCATCTCACTCTTCAACTTGTTCATTCTAGTCATGTGATATCAAGTGCAAGAGTTTCTACAATCTTGCTTGAACTCTAAGTAACTCTTATGCTCATGCAATCACACGGACACAAGAAAGGTGAATTTTTTTTTCTTAGAATAAAGGAATTCAACTAGTCCTAAACTAACTCACAGGCAACAATGCCAAAGACTTGTTGAGTAAGTTTTACCTAATATAAAACCCTCAATATCTACAAGTATACGGATCATAAACTTGTAATAATTGAGGTATCAAACCCATGACGAATTAGCTAAAACTAAATGAACCTAACTTTGTCTAAGGTTTAAAAAATGTGTTTTAAATGAGAACAAAAATAATCAGAAAAATAAGCAATCAAATATTAGTTGAGTGAAAATAAAATTAAATAATTAACACAAACAAATCAAATTGAGCACTTAACCACTTAACAATTGAGTTGCCATAATTAAAAAAATGATCAATTATGAAAGTATATGATTCATTCTATCTCCATTTTGCTACCTTAACCATTTTTTATTCAATCGATATCCATCCTAAATTTCTAAAGGGTTGATTAATCTGTCTAAAGAATTAATCATTTAAACCCAATTAATAATCTCTAATTGATTATGAAATTCCAGATTTGCAATCTCTAGATTAATAAAAACAACCTAACGTTTTCAACTAGTTCTTAAACAATCTATTAGATAATCAGGTTCTTATATAAGATTTCTCTTCGTATGATTATCGATTTGATATTTGCGTGACTTATTAGGTTACTAACCCTCATTTTCCAACCTAATAAGATAAGTATCGACTCACTCTTTCAATATATTGTCAAAATATAGGCAAATACAAATATCACAACACTTAACACATTTCATTGAAATAGAAAATAATCAAGTTACAAAATGAGTCAAGAACAAATCTTAATATGAAATTAAAACATCATCAACATATACAACGTTCTCAATCCTTATTCATACATCAAGATAATGGAAATAAAAAAAGAAAAAGAGAAAATTTTGATTGGACTTGTCTGGAGTTAGCTGGATAGTTGCTCCTCCTCCTTTTCCCTTCTTGCTCTTTTTTTTTTCTTTCTCAATTTGGTAAGATGGAGGTTGACTATTTTTGGTCTCTTAATGTTCTAATATATCTATGGGTTCATTTTAGGGCTTACTTAGGTCATTTTTTTCCAAAAATAACCTCTAAACATAAAAATAGATAAAGAATCCTATATCTGGTGAGTGTTTGTCACAACCGTGACACATAATAAAGATCTTCTGTCATGATTATGATATAGGTGTCATGAGCGTGAGTCAGTATAAAACTCTTCTGTCATGATCGTGATACTCTAGTCATGATCATGACCTTAGGGAGGGGTCTTATATCATGATCGTGACACTTATGTCACAATCATGACCTTGCCCTTTATCCCAAGCTTGCTCTAGCTTCCTTCAATCTTTATTTATCTGGGTTCATACAATAACAAACACATCAAAATACCTTAGAACATAAGATTAAGGTCCAACATTGTTGGGAACCCGATCCAGAGACCGGATCCCAACCGAAAATGCAGAAAGCAAAGCGAAACATGAAACAAAAGCAGACGTAAAATGAAAACAAACGAAAGCAAAATCGAAAGAAAGGAACATAAGGCGGAAACAAAATCATAAGCGAAAGCGAAGAATGATATTTACAACACGAAGCAAATCCAATCTTAAAGCAAAAGAATCGGAAGCAAATCAAAACGAAGAAAACTTCAGATCAAACCGAATCGAGACCAATTTCTGACATCCGTGAACAAATATTTTAGGAAAAGCATCGCGTTGGAAAATCTTAAGACTATCAGTCTAAACTAATCCAAATCCGTTTACATTTTTTTTTCTTTTCATTCTTTAATCATTCTCATACGAAGCACTTCAATTTCTCATTTGGACAAATTCATCCTCAACCAATATCTCAATCTATTTGATCCTATTTAAATCACGATCATCAATTACACAAAATCTTACTAATCCTTTCTTTTGTCAATAGACACTTAATACACATATTTATATATCCGCAATTCATACACTATAAACGCTTCAATAATTCTCAATCCAATCATGATATACGTGCTTACAAAATATTCCATAATACAATTTCAATATTAAAATCTGAATACATAAAGGATACAAAATCCCCTCAATTCTCAACAAAAGTCTAAGATCTTGTTCTTACAACCATTTAACAAAAACAATACAACATGTACACATACAAACAAACAAAAACCTTCACTTTCTTTCACCCGATCTTCTTCTCATCACCTATGGATGGGAATGAAGGGGGGGGGGGCGGTGAGCTTATAGCTCGTGAGCAACAGTTTATAACAAATAAATAAGCAAAACCTTTAAAAACACTTTTCTTTCTTTTCTTGCAGAAACTTTGTTTGAAACCCATAAAGCACATTTTCAAAAGTTCTTTTCTCGCAGTAGTCGAAATCACAATTTCCAAAATATGGATGCATCAATCATATCACTTCACAATGCAAATGCACATATAACGGCTCGAGAGTTCCATAAACACGACGGATAATCGAAGTTTACCGTAAACACGACGAGTCCGATTTCTCAGGATCTCGTGGCCTCAAGCGGGCAGCCGGGAGAAGGCTATCTATATGTCGACGTGCATGTGACTAACGAAACGTTCCTCTCTCGCCCAAAGAAAAGCACATAATTATGTTTAAATCAATTTATCGAATGCTCTTTTTCGAATATACAAAATGCCATGGAATTTTTTAGGCATAGCACAAATGTATTTTGCAATTCATCAAAAGTTCATGTATTGAATCAATAATGATTTTTCAAATCATTCATACAATGATGCAACATTTATGATGCAATTGAAATCAGAAAATCTCTTTGTTTAAAGAAAGTAGTAGTGGCTTATAAATTCTATTATAAATAGGTACCCACCTCATTTCCATGCTTGAAGCTTGTCCAATGCTTCAATTTGACCATTTCATCTTTTATTCTTCCAATTGAAAAATCCCTACACCAATGCCACACAAATTCAACCTCATAAATAACATAATCCTTAAAATTGAACTTAGAAAACACTAATTCCACATAAAATCAAGACATCTAAATCACCAATTTTCAAAAACCCCAATTCATAAAATTGGGCATAATTAATTTCCATCCAAAATTGATTCCATTAAAACATGTAATCTCCAAAATTGACTTTAGAATTCACAAACCCATAGCAATTCCAAGGTATCTAAACCAAAAACTCTTTAAAAGATCAAAGATAGAAAATCGACTCTTACTTTCATCTTCTCAAATTTTGGATTTTCTTGGTTCATAATCGAGCTCTCTTCATTCTCCACCTTTTTCTCTCTTAAATCAACATCGAAAGCTTGCTTGAAGACCCCTAAAAATCAAACCCTAGCTCTCTCTCTCTTTTCTTTCTCCTTCACTCATCCAAAAACTTTCTCTCCCTTCTCTCTTCTTTCTCTTGTTCTTTTTCTTCTTTTGTTTCTGTCAATAATGTGCATCACTGCTCCTTCTTATACTAAAGCCCACTCTTCTTATTTACCAACTTGCCATTAATGAATGATAGAAGACCCTCATGCCCCTTACGTATAAGCCTTAAAATTTAAAACCTTAAGTGATCTTCCAACAATGTCCTTCCTAAAAACTGATACATTCACTCCTTACTTCGATCAGGTAAATGTACTTTAACAAAACTTTCTTTTAGAGAAATGTCCCTCTATGTCTTACGAATCCATCGCTTCAAGAATCAGATCGATCGAAGTTCTATAGCTCAAGATATCTCCGAAATACTGAAGTCTGTTCAGACCATTACAAAACCGAAACTAAACACTACACCTAACTTCGATCTGGAAATTGAAAGTCTTAGAGGCTACATTGTCGATCGGCTCCTTCATATAACTTGTAGATCCATGTCTCTAGTTTAATTTGCAAGAAGAATCCGATCGATTGGAGCTCTATAGCTCAAGATATCTCCAAAATACTGAAGTCTGTTCGGACATTACAAAACCGAGACTGAACACTACACTTAACTTTGATCTGAAATTGAAAGTCTTAGAGGCTAAATTGTCGATCGGCTCCTTCAGATAAATTGTAGATCCATCTCTCTTTTTTAATTTGAAAAAAGAATCAGATCGATTGAAGCTCTACCGATCAAGATATCTCCAAAATACTGAACACTATTCAAACTTTTACAACCGATCAGCTAACTTTGATCTAATCAACCTTTTACAATTTAATGCCAAAACTGATCAATCTAGTATGGAAAGATAGAAAAATGTCTTAGGAATCCAACGCTTCAAAAATCGGGTCGATTGGAGGTTGAACGAAGAAGTTATGACCAAAAGAAAGAAAAGAGGTCAGTCGGCCAAAAATCGACCCCGCGGGTCGATCGACAAGCGCACGGGCCGAGCGCTGCGCTCACCCGAACGGGCGCGCGCGGGCGCTCGATCGCTCGTGCGATCCTGAACTCCTAACTTCTAACCTTCATATCTTTTAACTCCGAGCTCTAAATTTTACAAACTTGGTATCGTTAGAAAGATAAAAGACAGATCTACAATTTTCAAGAAGGAATCAAAAGCAAATTCGGTCTCTAAAGGGGTAAAAAATGCACTCAATAATGATCGATCGATAATCTTCTCAAAACTTTAAACAACACCTCAATTTGTAAATATCATAACTTTTGAACCAGAACTCTAAATTTGGCAAACTTGGTGTCTACGAAAAGGTAAACGAACCCTCTACAACTTTTATGAAGGCTTTAAAAATCAGATCGACCTCTAAAGGGGTCAAAAACTCCACACAAAGTGACTGGTTGATCAGCTTCACACTAAACAGCTTCAAAACTTCCAAAAATCATAACTTTCTACTCCCTTGTCCAATATTATCTTGCTTTATATTAATGGAAAGAAAAAAACAAGCTCTATAATGTTCATGAAGAACTCCAAAGAAATTTCAACCTCTAACTAAGTCAATTTTTCAATCACCTACGCAATATCCAAACTTCAAATTATCATAACTTCTTGCCCCGATATCGAAAATTTGCATACTTTATGGCGTTTGAAAACTGGAAACATGAGCTACAATTTTATTAAGACCCTATGAACAAATTCTACATCAATGAGGGTCCCAAATCGAAGCTACTGCCTAGAAATTTCCATAATAAACAACACTCAAACTTCACAATTTCACATCTTTCAGCCTCCACATCCAAAAATTGCATATTATACATCATTTTAAACCTATTCTAATTCTCTATAACTTTCACGTAAACCATTTACTCCAATTCAAACTACATCAGTAGGACAATCGGCCTCAAAGCACAATACACACAAATCTATACTTCATAGTATTTTTCCAAAATAACGCCAAATACACTTAACTTTGAAAAGTCATAACTTTTGATTCAGATATCGAAAACTGTCAAACTTTATGGCTACAGAAAGCTCTCAACATAATCTACAAATTTTATGATGATCATTTCCTCAAAATGTTAGGCCCCGAATTTTTTATTTATTTATGTTATTAAGCATGAATTGTGTTACTTGTGTGTTTATGACTTAGTTTGATTGAATTGGGAGTATTAGTGGATAATTGAGGTTTATTTGAGTTTAATGTGGTTTAAATAGGAATTTAAGGATAAAAATATATGAGGGCATTTTGGGAAGGTTGCTTGAGTTAGATAGGTTAAGGCTTTACAATAAGGGTATTGTGGTCTTTGTCTTCCTTTATCCTAAAAGAAAGAATTAGAAGAAGGGAGAAGGAGAAGTCGTAGGTGAGAAAGAAGGAGAAGAAAAGAGGGTTTCGTGATTTTAGTGATTTTCGACAGATTCGAAGCAATTCCTGGTAAGTTTAAGTTCGTTCTATCTTGTTGTGGTTGGATTAAACCTAAAGATAGGTTGAATGTGTGAGAATCGGTGGTTTAGGGTTTTAAGGGAACAATGGATAGATTTCTTTGGGTTGATGATTTTGTGCTTGTTTTGAAGTTATAAATGGGTTAGAAATGTAGTCTAAGACTTGAATCAAGGTTTAAGTGTGTTGCATTTGCGAAAGGGAAGGTTTGAGGTTGGAAAAATGCTGGAAAATCAGGTTCGGAGACGTTCTCCAGACCCGCACGTCGCGACGTTCATATGAACACGCCGCAAGGTGCGAATTTATAGACGTCGCGAAGTGCGAATTGATATACATCGCGGCGTGCAAATTTATATTCGCCGCGATGAGCCAGGAAGGTGTGCACGTCGCGACGAGCTCATGAGCACGCCGCGACGTGCGAGAAAGTTGTGCACGCCGCGGTGAGCTCGCCCGTTTGCCGCGACGAGCGAGGCTTCGCCGTGGTGAGCCCCCTATTCCAGCAAAGATGAATTTTGGTATTCTGGGCATATCTTGGGCTATAGATGTCCAATTGAGGTGATTTCAGATTCGTTGTGATCTAGAGATTGAGGGCTACGAGTTTTATGAAGAAGGGAAGTTTGGGATTTGCCTCTTAGGATTTGGGATTTTTAAGTGGAAGTCGAATGTAGACTTTTAATGCTAGTACTTTTGATTTTTAAGCTTTGAATAATTATTTTGAATGTTAATTGAATGAGAACTTGGTTTGTTATAGGAAACCAAGCCGACCTGATCCAATCGCAAGAGGAAGGACAACAGTGAGTTGGATTCTCGAGCGATATTAGGTGGGTAATGTAATTATAGTTATTGTGTGATTAGGCAAATTCTTGCCTATATGTGAATATATGTTATGTGTTATGTATGATGAGATGCATGACATTTTGATCGAATGTGTGGTTAATTGTTTAAACATGACTTGTTATAAGATTTGAATGACTTGTAAGAAGCATGAGAATTGATAAACGTAAATCTTGATTCTGAGCATGTTATGCCTTGACTTCAGTCATGGAATTTTGAATAAATGAAAGCTTGAAAGCATACCATATGATAAAATGATTATGAGCATGATTATGTGCTTTTGTTTGGGCGAGAGTGGAACCATTTCGTTCGTCACGTGCACGTTGACAAGAGCCTTCTCCCGGCTGCCCGCTTGTGGCATATGAGATCCGAATGGACTCATTTTGTTCAGGGTGTAAACTTCGATTTCTCCCTTTTGTTTCCATGGAACCCTCAAGCCGTATGATGTGCATTTCATATTTGATCTGTTCATTATGAAGCATATTTGTAACATGTTCTGTAACTTGGATTAATTATGTTGAAGGCATAAATTGTTTGACTAGCATGTGAGTGCTAAAATTGTTGCATGTGTTTATATATAATATATATACGTACATATGCCTGAATTTGTGCTAGTTACCGATGGCTATAATTATATTAGCCACTGAGCTGTGTAGCTCAACCCATTACTTTTCACTCCTCAGGTGCAACTCGCCACACCAGTTGATCCTTGTCAGGCATCGAAGAACTCCGCAATAGTTAAAGATCATTGCATTAAGTTAGTATTTTGGTTGGCCCTCCGAGCATGTCATCATGAAGCATTTTCATGTATTTTGGATTTAAACTTTATTCTGTATTATGCTATTTTGAGAATGCTTGTTTGAATTTCCTTTGGATTGTAATGGCATGAAGCCTTTGGCTTATGGGGTGCCTAGTTCATGGTTAGAATGTTTGTGTGTATGTTATAATGTGTACGAAAATGCATGTATGAATCAAAATTATGTGTACAACCTATAAGGTTTCAATTGTCTCCATGCATACGAATTCACTTTATTTTACTGCGCGGATCTTCTTCTGATCTCTTATGCAATCATCCTTAATTTCCAAATCCAGACGATGTAATTAATATCGGTGTTATAATCCCTCTAATTTTCTTTACTTTTGTCCCTCATACGATTTACTCATTTTCCTCAAGTACTTAAACTATTCTTCTCAACTCTGCTAATACACTTAACATATCATCAAACTTCGCTTGGATCACTTTACTCTTCAATACTATAGTATTGTCAGGAAATTTGCTAACTTGAACCAATATTGTCAGAACGCCATATGTCCACAACTAGTCCTGGTAATTCCTCCATTAACTGATTCCTCAATGAGGAAATCTTACCTCTTGTTATTTTCCAATTCCCAATTGTCTTACTTTTCTTGACTGATTTTCTCCATTCTTTAGATTTCCTCATAATTCGCATTGACGTATTCTGATGTCTGCTTTCCTCCACACACTATAGTTTATTTGAAATCTTAGCTTCCTGTGCTTGTCACACCTTCATTGGATAAACTTGTATTTTCCAAACATACGTATCCAAAACATAACGTGAACCGATATACTCCTCATATTGGCAATTAGTGCCTCCTCAATGTAGGAAACCACCCTCATGGTTGGATCCTTGACATCAAACAAAAATACATACATTCTCAGTAGTATATTCAGCCTCTTGCGCTTGAGTCTCCGTTAGGGATAGGACTCCAATACTCACTTTCGAATCATTACATATTCCTTTTTGATCCGCTCTTTCTTTGATCATCCTTCATATAAACTATCTGATCTGCTGAATCTAACTTAATGAAGTTCTGCTTCGAAAGAGAGTTTCTTGCTACTATCACATATCTTATTCATACAAATCTTTATCAATCACTTGCTATCATCATCACATCATCAGTTACCTTTCATCCCTCGAGAAGACTAATTTCTCTCATCTTCATAAGATGACATTGTTCAGGTCACTCAAAACTCAAAGGAGTGACGAACATACTTGCTATCGCATATGCTTGGCTGGGCATCATCAAAGTCATGCCATTCTGTCCACATATTTACTCCTTAAAATCACCAATTTATATCTTACGCAATTGATACCTTGATCGCCATTGATCTTTACAACAGTTCGTCCCTTATCGAACATACTAACACAAATTTTATGCTAGTTTTTCCAGAATTCACCTTTTCTCATTTCATCATGGGTCCATTACCATATTGAATGCATAGGGCTCACTTTCTTGCCTTACAGAAGCTTCATTATTTTCTGGGGCTACCGATTCATCAGTACTCTCCTCTCTTATCGGAGAGTCGAGTGCAAATGATCCTTTCAGAACTCCTCGCGTCCTTCTACGAGGTGAAGTTCTTCATCCTTTTTCTTAATCTCATTCATACATAAGATGGGATCTTATACGCATTTGCAATTTTTCCCCTACTACATATCATTTTATTCGTCTCATACATCAATCAATTCAAAATTATGGGTGCATACTCACAATGACATTCTGACCTCAATTCAACTAATTTATTCTTACTGCGGATCAGAACTCTTGTCTTCTTAATCAACAAACCACTCCGGTTCCAAATTTCTCGTCTTAGGATCATAACAAAGTTATGCTTCCATTGCACTCTACTTGTACCCTCTAATCTCATCGTGTATACTTATATCCCCATACTTCTCAAACATTCCATGGCAATACATTCGTATCCATAACACTTTCGAAAACATATCACCACAGTATAATATTGCTATAATACTTCTAATACATCCTCCAATACAATTGTATTGAGTCATTATCTGTTCTGTTTACCCATCCTCTATTTCTCCTTTCTAATTATCCACAACTTTCCTTTTTTCTCAGATCATGACAGATGGACCAATCATCATTTCAAATTCAACCTATCGATCTTCCATACATATATTTATATTCTTTATCTCATCTTTCAAACTTTACTTTATCACAATTCATCACGATATTCACAACTCAATTTCCTGAACACATTACTAAAATCAATCAAAATTCTTATCAATCTAAGTCAAACAATCACCTTGGTTCCTCAAATTCTCACACCTCAACTCCTAACAATGACTTATGCGTGTAACCCATACACATGCGCCCATGCAAGATCATAATGCTGGGCTCTGATACCACAAATGTTGGATCCCATTTCTGGAACCCAACTCAAACCAAAACCACTTACTCACTAACCTGCTTTGATACCGCAAATGCTGGGCCCCGATCTCGGAATCCGACCAGTGAACTAAAAGTGTTAGCGTAATCCAAAGAAAACATGAAGTATAAAGTCTCATAAAATTCCTGTGTTCCTTTTTCCATGACACACTTCATTTCTATATAAATATATATGCATTACCAGAATTCACAATCCAAAAATCATATCATAACCATAACTCCCTCAAGTAAACCAAATTCTCACTCAATATCAAAGGATAGAATGTTACAAGCTTTAATGACATTCCACGCCACAATACAATACTAAGATCGAATATCCGAATATACAAAAATACAGATCCCATAATTTCTAATGCCAATCTAACTTAGAACAATACAATATGTACACATATAATCAAAACCTTCACTTCCCTTCACCTGATCTTCTTCTCATCACCTGTGGATGGGAATGAAGGGGGTGAGCTTATAGCTCGTGGGTAACAGGTTTATAATGAAGAACAAGCAAAACCGTTGAAAATTTCATTTGTTATACAAAAATCATAATAAGTTCATAAAACGCTTTGCCCCAAATTCTCAGTCAAATATGAAATTTTGAGTTCAAACTCGTAGTTGAAAAGTGTAATTTCATAGTGGAAAATGTTATCACATCAACACAACATGTTCATTCAATCTTCAATACAAAATGCTCAATTTATGCACATACTTGACAATTCAAAGATGCAATGCACAAATAAATGGCTCGAGAGTTCCGTAAAACGATCCGAATAAACCGAAGTTTATCCCGTAAATAAAACGAGTCCGATTTCTCAAGGATCTCGTGGCCTCAAGCGGGCAGCCGGGAGAAGGCTATACGTCGACATGCACGTGACTAACGATCCGTTACTCTCTCACCCAAACAAAGCATATAACAATTCGTTTCATGCTCAAAGCATTTTATCAAAGCTTTCATACTTTTCATGCTCTTTTCTTTCTTTTCTGAATATACAAATTGCCATGAATTTTTCCAAGGCATGACATAAAATGTTTCAATGCATTCTCATCTTTATTTTGAAATTCATCAGAAAAGTTCATATGCTACAACATGTAGAAATTTTGCAATGCATTCAATAGAAACAAAACGATATTTATGAAATAATTGAAATCATTCTTAATTTGGGAGAAAACTTTAGTGGCTCATTACTAAATTATAAACATGAAACCCACCTGAATTTCCTTTTCTTAATAGATGCCTCTCTTCTTGATCCTCTAGCCATCACTGATCCCCTTTATCAAATGCAAACTTCCTATTCAAATAGGAATACAAATTAGGGATCCAAATATCGCATATTCACTAAGATAAATTCTAAACAAACCCAAACTTTGCCAAAAGTCCAAACATTCGGGTCACTTTTTCCATAAAATTCCTCATTTTCTGAATCAGTAGAGGTCGAAATGAGGTGATTTCTGTTTCAAATGAAACTAGAGACATAGATCTACAAGTTATATGAGGAGCCGATCGACAATTTAGCCTCTAAGATGTTCAACTTCTGGAGTGAAGCTACGTGTAGTGATCAGTCTTGATTTAGTTTTGGTCCAAACTAAATATCTAACAGACTTCAGTATTTTTGAGATATTTTGAGATATAGAGCTCCGATCGATCTGATTCTTGAAGCAATGGATTCATAAGACATAGAGGAATATCTCTCTAGAAGAAAATTTTGTTAAATTACTTCATTTACCTGATCGAAATAAGAAGACAAGATGTCAGTTTTTAAGGGCAATTTTGGAAGTTTACTTAAGTGTTAAGCTTTAAAGGCATGCAAGTAAGGGCTTTAGGGTCTTTTATCAATCATTAATGACCTGGCAATAAGATTTGTCATTTAAGAAGAGTGGAGCACGACCCTTACAAGGAAAAAGAGCAAAAGAATAAAAGAAGATGAGATGAGAGAGAGAGAGAAAGTCGTAGAGAAAGAAGAGAAGAGGAAAAGAAGAAGAGAGAAGGAAGAAGAAAGAAGAAGAAAAATGAGAGAAACCAAGGCTTTCAAGGTAAGTTCATCTTCTTCATACGTTGGTAAAGAAATAGGTTGTGGTTTGTGAATGAAGAAGTTCTAGAGAGAGAAAGGGGTTTGTGTAGAAGAAGAAGATTTGAGAGAACCCATTTGATTTTGGGGTTTCTAAGCTAGATTTTAAGTTTTCTAACCTAGATGGACTATGGGTAGGTTAAGATTGTGCTTGATTTATGTTGATTTCATTTATTGTGATTTTTGAAGTTTTAGGGTTTTATTGAATTGGAATTGAAAAGGAGAAATTGGTTTGTCTCAAGAAACTAAAAGAATCCTACCTAAGAATGTGTTTAAGTATGGAGTGCTAAACTATAAATAGAATTTGGATATTATGAGATCATATGAGGATGGATAAGAGATGATGAGAAATTGATTTATGATATAGAGTAACCAAGTGTTCTTGAAGTGTAAGCTTCTGAATAAGCTAGACTTATAAAAAGGGTAAAGATTGAAAGGAGAAGTTAGAACGATCATGTACAAATGAAGTGTATGAAACGTATATGAATTATCAAAAGGAAATGAGCATAAAGTGCATATTAGAGCATATACCCGAGATTGTCATTAAGCATGTATTTTACATAGTCCATTACTACCATTGTGCATAAATGAATGTTTTTAAGTGTGCAAGAATTGATGAGTGTGCAATATGTGTCTTGCATAAATATGTTGTGCAGGTCAAGTACTGCATTCATGCGTTCCCAGAAATTGAAAGCAAATGCTAATCTGGAGCGTACTGTGAGTAACCTAGTTGGTTCCGAAATTTTTGATTGTTAAATGCTCTGTGTGAACCGATTTCAATTGTGAATTGTATGAGTATGTGAATGATTAGGATTGAAATGCCTGCTTTTGACAAATTGGATGTGACTGCTACATGATTCTGAAAATTGAGATAAATGGGCTTTTACAACCATATGACGGTGAATTATTGGGCATATGCATTTCATACAAAAATGCATGAACAGATAATGAACGTTGTGACCTGAGTCGCCACTAATACTGAAAAGAGCTTTGAGCTCGAACACTGTTACTGAACCGAGCCTCGAGCTCGAGGGGAGTTAGTGCATCCTGCATGAGGGCTCTCCTACTCCCTAGACGTGTCCACTGAACACTATCACTGAATAAGCGCTCGGTCACAACACTGAAATAAACTGGAAAAGAGTCACATATGCATTGCATACAAATATGATAACTGATTTGAGATAATTACTGAGTGCTGTGATGGCATGAGAAATTGCGAACTGCTATATGATATTTTTGAATGTTACTGTGATGTGCCGTACGCAATTTGCGTATGCATGAATTGAGTGAACAATAGATGATGGTTTCTCGTTGAGTTCGCAAAACTCACCCAAAATTTGTAACTATTTTTCAGGATAAAAAGAATACCCCGTTAGGCCAACGGGGGTATGCTGATAGCATTCAAGTGAAGGATAGAGGTCGGGATCAGTTCGCGTCTGCATTGCATGTCTATATTTTTGTATTAAATTGTTTCTTCCACAAATTTTCGTATGAATTGTATTTTGAAATGACTCAAGTGTTTATAGTTGTAAAAGGGCTCGGATGACTATTGAAAATTGTGTTTAGTGAAAATTTTTGAAAAAAAGCCAAATGGCCATATGGGAATTTATGTAAATGGCATTGTATGATGGGAAAGGGGCTTATGCCCCATTTGATTATTGACTCCCATGTGTGTCAAAAAAAAGTATACCAAAATTTGATTGATCGAGGGTGTAGCACACCACCCTCGCGGGGCACGGTCTCGGATATCACCATCGATATCGAGTTCGGGTCTTACGGGAGTGGGGTGCTACATGAAATAATTGAAATCATTCTTGATTTGGGAGAAAACTTTAGTGGCTCATTACTAAATTATAAACATGAAAACCACCTGAATTTTCTTTTCTTAACAGATGCCTCTCTTTTTGATCCTCTAGCCATCATTGATCCCCTTTATCAAATGCAAACTTCCTATTCAAATAGGAATACAAATTATGGATCCAAATATCGAATATTCACTAAGATAAATTCTAAACAAACCCAAACTCTGCCAAAAGTCCAAACTTTCGGGTCACTTTTTCCATAAAATTCCTCATTGTCTTACGTTTCTATTCAAAAACCCGAAATTTATTCCCCAAACAAGTTGAGACTATCCTTATGCTGAAACAAGAATCTATACCCAACTCGTGACCCAAATTTAAGATTCTTATAGTCTGACTTTTCAATTTCATTGCTTCATAAAACTTGTAGAACTTTGTTTCTATTTTGCAACGAGTCAAAAATCACCTCATTTGGACATCTACATCAAAAGATATACCCAAAATACCCAAAATTCATCTTTGCTGGAACAGAAGGGCTAGCTGCGGCGAAGGCACGCTCGCCGCGGCGAACGGCCCACTCGTCACGACGTGCATCCACGCTCGTCGCGACGAAGGCCTATGCTCGTCGCGGCGAATACTATTTCGCACGTCGTGATGTGCACAAATTCACACGCTGCGGCGAATATAAATTCGCACACAGCGACGTTGCTCCCCTTCCTCACACATCGCGGCGTGTTCATACGCACGTCGCGACGTGCGGGTCTGGAGAACGACTCCGAAACCTGATTTTTTAGCATTTCCCAACTTCAATCCTTTTCTTAATCACATGCAACACATCTAAACCTTGATTCAAGTCCCATGCTACATTTCTAACCCATTAACAACTTAAAACGAGTCACAAAATCATCAACCCAAAGATTTTAACCATTTTTTCCTTTAAATCCTAAACCACCGATTCTAACACATTCAATCCATATTAGGGTTTAATGTAACCACAATACAATGGAAGGAACTCAAACTTACCAGGAAATGACTTCAAATCTGTCAGAAATCACAAAGATCGAAAAATCATTTTTTCTCTTCTCTTCTTCCTCTTTCACGATACTCCTCTTCTTCTCTTCTTATTTTTCTTTCTTTCTTTCTAATTCTTCTTCTTCTTCTAATTTCTATTCTCAATAAAAGTGAAATGTCAATTTTGCCCCTTTTATTTAAGCCTTAAGCCTTATAACCTTAAGTTCCAAGACAAAAATGCCCTTATGCATTCTTACCACTTTTAATACAACCAAACCATAAAATAAATTCTACCAACATTTACATAACAAATAGATCCAAAACTTTATCCATCAAATCTCATAATTCAGTTAAATTGAATTATAATCATGCTTAATTCAATACGAAAAATTCGGGGCCAACAGTTTGTCTTAAGTTAGAATTTACTTGTGAACTAAATGAGAGATTTTCTTCTTCTTTTATCTCCTTAATTCCTCTTCATTAGCCATCGTATGTGGAGTACTCTTAGGATCATCAAGCTTCCTACCACTCCTTAAGGTCATCACATTGACATTTTTAGATTTACCTCAGGTTGAGATGGAAATTTTCATACACTTTAAACTTTTAAACAGTTGATAGCAATTGTCATTTTTCTTGTTTAGTTTTCTAAATTCTAAATGTTGGAGCCCGCCTATTAAATTTGAGAACTTGTCTCCTACTAAAACTGTTTTACATCCTACTAGAATTGTAAAGTGTTAGTAGTAAGAGACTTAACTATATCTTTCAATGAAATACCTAATTTAGAGGAGGAAGCTTGTGGTTTAGGTTAAAATTATTGTATACCTTACGACCTTTTTAAGTAGTTCTACTACTTATTCCATAACTTAAGTTTGGGTGATCTATCCAACCTACGTTGTAGGAGTAGGAATATAGATTGTACTACTAGTACTACTAGGAAAAGTTTCCTATCATAATATTAAAATGCTCTATGTTTCACTCTTGTAGAGTTTGGGTACCCATTTGTTGGATGGTTTACATTGGCATATTGTTGGGCCCCGAATTTTTTCATTTACTAAGCATCATTTGAATGAATTTTTGTGGTCTTGCTAGATAAAACATTTTATTTGGACTTTAATTATTATGCCAAAGTTAGAACTAAATTAGTGTATGATTAAGGTATTAAATAAATGGCCTAAGGTAAGTAGACTTTGGATTAAATAAAGGAGGGCTATTTTTGGAAGGGTAAGTAAAGTGAAGGGAAAAATTGGAAAATTAAACAAAAATGTTGTATTGGATTAGAAGAAAAGAAGGGAAGTGTCATGGAAGGGGGAAAAGAAGAGAAAAGAAGAAGAGAAGAAAGAAGGAAGCTAGGGTTTTGGAGATCTTGAAGACTTCGAGGCTAAAACAAGTAAGTATAAACATTAACCCTTCTTGATTGTTGTGTGAACCATGTTTAGTGATAGTTAGGAGTGAAAATGAAGTTGAATGTGTGTAGGAAGTTCTCGATGAATGGTATATGAAAATGTTTTAATCTTTTAGGGTTACTGATCAAAGATAGATTATAATGTAGTTGTGAATGATTTTGGGTTAAAATGGAGTTGAAAATGAAGTAGAAGGGATTTGGCAAACCACTTTACAATACACTTTTTAGTTGAGTGTGAACTTTTTACAATACCACTTGATTTCTGGCTTAAGCTACCTTTACAAACGATTTGTTTTCCAGCTCAAATCCTACCTCACAAGTGACCTTTCACTAATCACTCAAATTGCAACGAGAAATAAGATAAAGATTGAATAACAAAGCTCAATACAATTGTGTAACAAGATAAGAACAATAATGAGCAAATCTGAAGCAATAGAAGAGTATTTTTGCTTATCAAAACTTCGGTGCACTCTTCATCAATCATCCACTCTTTATACTTGAAGAAAATAAACGTTGGAAGCCATTCTAGCTGTTGCATGATTGTTATGACCATTCCTTAACATTCTCCTTTCCATTTGTGACTAATTGACTTCGTCAGAATCAGTTTATTGTACGCGTAAGTCGACTTGTCGTGATATGTAAGTCGACTTGTCACAACGATTTTTGTAAAACTTTATCTCCGCTCTTCTATAAGTCGACTTAAGCAGTGTAAGTCGACTTGTAACCTTCGATAAGTTGACTTATAGTCTATTAGTCGACTTGTGTTGTTCTCAATTTGTCAGATCTTGATGTGTAAGTCGACTTATGATGTATAAGTCGACTTATGATGTACTAGTCGACTTGTGTTGTTCTCAACCTGACAGATCTTGATATATAAGTCGACTTATGATGTTCTAGTCGACTTATGCTGGCTTCAATGGTTATATCCAATCAAATCTTCTATAATCTTCATTATTAATGTCTCTAACATGATGAAGATTATTTCCTTCTTGATTTCACCTTGATTTATGTCTTGCCAATTCAAGATTGATGTAGTCTTGATGTATTTGAATCCAAATTACCTGAAATAATTCCTTAACTAATTCTATATATTTTATTATTATCAAAACATAAAGGGATTTAATTTGTCAACCACCATTGGTCCAACAATGTTTTGTGATGCCTCTGTCAAAGTTCGCCGCAACCAACATTCCTTAGTTTACTGCGGCTAAGTTAAAAGGTGAAATTCATCGCGGCCAACTCAGGAGTTCGCCACGGCAAACTTGTAGGATTTTGGGAGAATTTTTCCTTTCTAGAAAAGTTTGCCGATCAAACATGCTTTTGTATTTTAAGCATAACTCTTGCTGTAGTTATCCAAATGGAGTGATTTCTAATTTGAAGTAAACTAGAGACATAGGGATACAAGTTGTATGAAGAAATTAAGTTTAAATTCAGTCTTTAAGGATATCAATATTTGGAAGGAAGTTGAGTATAGAATATTTTCTCAGTATAAGAGCAGTCCGAAAATGTTTGGAGTATAACTTTCGGATTACTAAACCAAATTGAATGATTTTGGTGTCATTGGAAACTTAAGACAATGAAGAACATTTTTTTAGAAGGAAGTGTAACCAAATTTCTTCATTTACCTAATCATAACGATCATGAAAAATTGACCCAAAAGTCTAGATTTTGAAAGGATTATAGTCAATTTTAGCATTTTTATTATTGAAGCTTTATGAATTTCCTTTGAATGTTGTTTGAATGAGAACTTGGTTTGTTATAGGAAACCAAGAAAGCCCAATTGAAGAGTAAGAGGAAAGACAACTTTGAACTTGGATTGTCAAGCAAAATTAGGTGGGTAATATATTTATAGTTGTTGTATAATACAGGCAAATTGTCTTACTTGCCTGTATGTTGTGTGTTAAATTGCTTGTCTTGAATTATGGCAATTGTTAAAAATGAATTGTGATTGTGATCATGTTATGCCTTGAAAATGTCATGGGATTTTGTATAAATGAAAAGGGGAAAAAGCATTATGAGCTTGAAAAGTATGAATGTGTCTGAAATGAGTTAGGCTTTAAAATTTCATTATGTTTGGGCAAGAAAGGAACGTTTCATTAGTCACGTGCATGTTCACAGTATAGCCTTCTCCTGGCTGCCCGCTTGAGGCCACGAAATCCTGAGAAATCGGATTCGTTTTGTTCACAGTATAAACTTCGGTTTATCCGTTTTATTCTACAGAACTCTCAAGCCATTTGTTGTGCATTCATCATTGATTTGTTAAGCATGATGCATAATCGAGTGTTATGTTGTGATGAATAAATTACATGACATATTCTTTGTGATGACATCTTGGTAACTACGAGTTGTGAGTTTAAATTGTGGAGTATTGAATTTTTACATATATATGTATATATGCTTGAATGTGTGGCTCGTTGCCAATCGCTATAAATGTATAAGCCACTGAGCTTCGCAGCTCACCCCATTACCTTCCACTCCTTAGGTGTAGAACGAGAAGATTGTTAATCCTTTCAAGACATCAGAAACTCCAAGAAAGTTAGAGACTTTTGTACTAAGTTAGTGATTTTGGTTAGCTTTATAAGCATATCAACATTGAGCATCCTTATGTATTTTTTTTAAGCTTTGACGTGTATGATGATATGTATTTGCTCAAGCTCTTTGAATTAGTAAGGAAATGAAGAATTGAAATTCCTTTTGTGTATAATTATGTTTCCTTGGTGGGTGAGTTGGATAGTTAGATTTGAATGTTTGTGTTTGTTTAAAATGTTTGTGGTTTTCGGTTTCTAAGGGTTTTTTCGCGGCAAACCTTTTTAAATTCGTCTTTGCTACGACGAACGTTTTCCGAAGGGTCTATGGAGATAACTCCATGGGTTTGCCACGGCGAACCTATATCTCACTGCGGTGAACTCTCCTTGCTGCCACGCTGAGATTTTATTATAAATGCAATACTTTCCACTTTTCTTTCACACCACCCTCACGCGCCTGTCCTGAATGGTCTTCTCGAAATACGTCTCGAGACCCGGGTCAAATATCTTTTAGTATCCAAAACGATTGTTAGGCTTCGGAAACGGGGTCTAACACATATATCCTACAAGTTTTCACCTATGCCTACCCTATAGCAATATGTTTAACAAAAGATGATAGTTCGTCTAAATGATGTTCATTGGATGAATTAAGTTAAATTGTTGTGAATTTATTATCATACACTTGATTAAATTTTGTCCCTCCTTAAGGTTCTTTTTACCTAATGCTCTACCACTTGCTCCATTTACCAAGCTCCTATCCATTGGCAATAATCGTTAATAGAAATATTGGATAAGGAGTTGCTCTGTGATATTATGATGAGGATAGTTAGTACATAACTTCTTTAAGCACTCCTAATGCTTGTAAAGGGATTCTCCATAAAGTTGCTTTATTTCATAGATTTATTTACTTATGCTTGTTATCTTTGATGATAGAAAATGTTTCTTAAGAAGTAGCCTTTTCATTTTAGTCCATGTGGTAATACTTCCTATAGACAAATTAGAAAGCAAATATTTTATTACATCTTTTAGTAAAAATAGAAAAGCTCTCGACATGATTTGCTCTTCTTTCACCCCTAGAGGTTTCATGTTAAGACAAACAACATTAGTCTCTTTAAGATGCTCATCTGTAAGGCTATAAATCTTAGGCAAAAGATGTATAAAACTAGACTTAAGTTCAAAAGTAATATTCTCATCAAAACTTGGGAAAGTAATGTATAGAGGTCTTTAATTCAAGTCTGGGGCAGCCAACTCCATTAGAGTTCTTGAATTGGCTGTAGCTTCCTCCAAAATTCTTTATTTTATTCCTTGAGTTATTCTATCCTAACTTACTCTCTACATCAAATTGTTAAGGATCATGATAAGGAGACCTAGTCACAATCATGCACGGACATTAATAAACATAAAAAATGTAAACCAATTATAAAAATATACAAAACAAGAATTAATATCAAATACAAAAACCAAATTAACTCCACTTCCCGATAACAATCCCAAAATTTTAATGCATACTAAACAGGCCAAAATTCAAAACCTAACAATACTCAACTAAACTTATAATAGTGGAGAGAAAGGATTATATCCATAGAGAGTGCATAACTTATTTTTGTAATGAACTAATTAAATGTAATAAGGCTGGGGGTTGGATGAATTCAATTGATGTAATTAAGTAAGATTAAAACTATAGAAGACAAATTGAATTAAATAATTCAAATTTGCAAAAGATTAATCAATAGGGTTAAGTCCAATTTTTAGTTCAATCTCAACCTTCACATGCATATTCATAATCAATTGTCACATTGATTTATATCCTCTCTTTGAAAATATTAACCAAGGGCGAATAACAAGCCTATTAATCCAATTTTTCCTTAGATTGTAACAAATTGAAACAAGCTTGTTACTTTGATCTAACTTTCAAATAACCCAGAACAAGCTCTCTTAATTTAGTGTGATATTTACATTAAGGAATAAGAAAATAGGTTAATCTAGGCAATAATCGTACAAACTTAAATTGCTTAACTTATGAAATGTTATCCTAATGATGCCCAATCATTAGTTTACCACAATTGAATTAGATTAACAGCAAATAAAGACTGTAATTATAATTTTGGCAGTAAATCCTTACATGAATGATCTAGTAAGCCCTATCTAAATGGTTAATACATAAATCCTAAACTTTAAATATGGCATAACATAATCAATTTCAAAAGAGAGAGGAATAACATCGTTAGGATTAATCAACACCAAACAAGTTAATAGGCTTCGATATCCCCTTTAAATTGGAAGGAACAAGGTGAGTCAATCATGACGCTTTAAAACACATGTCCAAGGCAAGGAATTTGTGTCACTTTATGTCTCTATTTTGTATCCCCTTTAACTAGCCTCCCTTTTATACTTCAAAATTAAGGTTACATGTTTAGCCACAGTTAGCTACACAACCATGTAAGTGACTTTATATTTAATTTTATAGAAATTATAGAGATACATGTTTATAGTTAGAGATATGGGTAAAATACATGACTATATAACTCACTTAAAAGGGTATGTACATTTCCACATGGACATGTAGGTCACATACACAGTTAAAATAGTGTCTTAAAGTTTGTACACATTTTTAGTAACTTACATGATCCCTTATAGGATATTGTGAGTTATATACACAGGTATGCATATTGCCATATAGGTGTGTAAGTTTAGGTTTTCAGAGTTTAGAGATTTAAAAAGTTTTAGAGATGAAAAAAATTCATTACAAAATCTTGGTAGCAAAATATCAATGGCGATGTTTTCACAAAATTGTCGTAAACTACATTTCCCTACGATGACGAGTATGTTGCCAAAAGTGAAAGGTGAGCATATAGAATATCATCACCAATGTTCTAATATGCTTTACTTTTGGGGTTACTAATATTTAGCGACGAAGAGCGAATCATTGCTGATAATGATTGGGGTCAATTTTGTTTTTATAGAAAACCCATTTTAGATATGATTTCTAAGACATAGCTAAGTTATTTGCGACATTTTTATGAACATAACTAAAAAGTTTCAGTGGACAAGTTAGAAACATTGCGAAATATTTTTAACTACATTTTTTAGTAAACATTACTATTAAATTTTTTTAACATTTTTAATCCATGTTATTGTTTTAATATTTAGATTTTTATTTATAATTAATCAAACTAAAATATAATTAAAAACTAGAAGCATTTTATATAAAAATCAAATGTCATTAAATGTTAATTACAAATGTTAACAAAAATAGTTATGTTCAAACTAAGACTCATTTTCATTGTCACTAGATTTTGCATAATTTGAGCCAAATATTTGTTTGACCATCTTTCCAAGCCTGACCAACTTTCATTCAATATGGCTTAACTTTTGTTCATTACATTCTACTTAGCCTTTGTTAGTAGTGTGCCCTAGGCCAATGGATAGTTGTGATTCATGTATTGACATTATGACTTGTTAATAATATATTATGAGGTATTCCTTTCATATATGCATGTATTTCGTTTATGTAATGTGATTTACATTCCATGAATGGTTTTAGACTTATGTCATCAAGTATGTGACTTGATAGTAAAACCATAAGCGTTATAAGACTATTCTAGACTGTCCTTGGTCGATCATTATTGGTGGAACAATAATGAATTAAGGCTAGTATGTGTTCTTGTTGATGATCACGTTTTATTGATCATGGATATGAGATATCAAATCAGAAACATAGATATATGTTAGAGAACATATATTGGACCGACCCACATAAAGAATACTACATGGTTTCATGTCATTAGTGATTCTTAATATGGTTTGACTTTAGTCCTTTGACCTGAAGTCATCATGGTTCCCTACATAAGGAATTCGGTGTTTTGATATTAGATGAAGTTATTCTTAACCGAATAATAAGTAGTCTTGTGTTGGACATCAAATAAATCATGCGGAGGGATGTGAATGACGTAGATGGGATTTGTACCTCTCTTAAATGAGAGAGATATTATTTGGGCCTCTTGACAAGTGTGACTGAAGAAATGCATGGCCGTGCTCAAATGAATTGATGAAGAGTCATCAATGTCATTTGTTATAATAAGTCAACTTGGGGATCAAGAAACTATGATTAATCAAAGGTTGACATGTACCATGCCTTGTGATTAATCTTGATATCGTGTTACAAAAGGATTGAACTTATAACCATGGTTACAGCTTAAATCGGATTATAATTGTAACATCCTACCCTCAATTGGAAGGGTAGAATAGTAAATTGGCATATGATGGGCTAGATTGGGATTTCATAGGATTGCTTATGCATAATAGGATTGGTCCACAGTCATATTTGTGCACATGAAATTATTGTGCATGCATACATGATATTCTCGGTTTACGTGCCTAAGATAATTTTATTGGGATTAACGTGGTTAATGGGTTTGAAAAATTATTCTGAGTGCGCCATAAATTGTTTTCTATTTTAAGGGATTTTTAGGAATTTTTCTTAAATTTTTCGAGGTTCTTGCCTGGACCGGAAAAATTCCAACTGACTGACTGAGTGACTTTCTCTGTACTAAAAAGGACTGCCTAATGGCGTTGAATTATGGAATAAATAATTGTGGGAATTGTTATAGGACCATTAGCATATGTTGGATTAAGATTAAATGAGATTAGTGTCATGATTAACTTATGTTGATTAAGTTCACTTTTGTCTTGTTCAAAAAGAAAAATGCCAAGTGTCCCACCTATTTAAGGCTTTTGTCTTCTTCTTCTCCTTGATTTCGGTGGATTCACATTATATAGGTGAGAAAAAGAAGAGTTCTAGCTCATTTTTCACTCCATCATCCAAACTCCCATATCCTCCATCTCTATCGATTTTCTTGTTTTCTTCTTCTTCTTTAAGTTACTTCCTTCCACCTTGAGAACCTCCCTTACATGTATACAAGTTACCTTCTTTTCATGATAATAAATTCCTTGTGTGAGGATTAGAAAGTAGAGAAAGTGGTGTAGTATTGAAGAGAGAAAAGCTTGAATTAGGTAAGTTGTATTGTTAAGCTTTAATTAAGGTTTGATTATGAATTTATGAATCATGGTAGTTAGAAACATGGAATGGGAAATATGGTATGTTTATTATGTTTATTGATGCCTTAAATAGATGATAATTATTGCTTGAATTAATGGGTATAAGATTAGGATTAGTTATGAATTGAAAGTAGGATGAGTGATGAATGGTTTTAGCTTGATTGTAATTGCATTTTGATGATGAATTGTGCATAGGAATTGAGGAATTAATGCTGACAACTTTTGTGTAAGTATACAAATAAATGTTGTGTTGAGTTGTGGCTGAATTGGAGGTGTAAATGAAGGTATATTAATGTAGGTAAAGTGATAGAATGGAAGAGGATGAGATATAGATGAAATCTGGAAAATTTGGTGTTTAACCTAGTGAAATGTTTTGATCATAACTAATTGTGTAGGTGAGAAAATGAGGTGCGGTTTGTGCCATATTAAACTTTGGTTTGTTGGCTACATTTTTGTGTGAAATAGGTGTTGTCCAATTTTAGCTGTAAGAGGGTGAAATATGGCCTGGACAGTTACTGCTGGAAATGATGTGAACAGTATCCGGATTTATAACCTATGAGTTTTGCAAATTTTTCTAAATTAATTGAGAAGGAATTAGGAAAAATGGACTAAATTAAAGTTTAAGCCTATTCAGTTAGCTTTCCAATGCCACTGATTTTGCAATTTTTCGATATGTCTAGTAGGAGTTATGGACCAATAACTGTTGGCTGTTTTAATGCATTGAATGAAACCTAGTTGAAATGGTAGATTTGGTGTACATTCTGATTTGGAGGAATTTAGTAATTTGTGTGAACTGAATTGGTGTTAGGGATCTACTGAAGAGTTTTATAAGACACATTTATCTTGAAAATGGTATATGGCATATAAGTTTTAGAGATCAGATGTGGGAGTTATGGATTTTCAAAATCTGAACCTGCATTAGGATGTTAACTGCTGATCATGACAGAAATTTGTATAACAGATTTGAAATTTTTAGAGATCGAATTGGATGTTGAGTTCTTCATGAAAATTGAAGTTTGAGATCTTATCTTTTCAGTGATATAAGGTAGTGAATTTGGTGACATTTGTGCTAAGAGATATACTGTTGTGAAATGTTCTGTTCAGATTGGGAAAATTCTGAGGGCTGAAGATTTGGTGAATTGTTTCACATAGTTAGCAAGTGAATCTGATTTTGGGTTGTTCATGAAAGTTGTAGATAACGTTGTGATCTTACTGCCTTAATTATTGTGTAATTGTTGACTGAAGAATCAGAGAGTTACTGAATTTGCAATGTACTGGCCTGTTTCGATAAATTTTGAGTGGGCAGTAGGTTTGATTGGATTTTTAACACCCTGAGGGGTGAAATTAATTTTTATGGTCTTCTTGAGAATTGTAGAGGGTTTCATTATCTTTCCAACAAGGTATAGTTTGCATTTTTCTGAAATGTGTAGAAAGGGATATGATAGATTAAATTTTGGTTAGAAATCAGGAAAACAAAGAAGGAAATAAGGGTTATACGTTTAATGTGAATTTTGGTTTCTTTCGTGAATAACTCTTCCGTCCGACGTCCGATTGACCTGATTCTTGAGGCATCGGATTCATAGAATATTGAATTTTATTTTCTGAGAGATTCGGGATTTTTAAACAGAAAATTGGCGTGGGTCCGGATAAGGATCTGTTTAATTAATTGGGGACCTATAGAGGTCCAAATTGCGCACCGTCAGCGCCAATAGGTTTCTAATTTTTAGACGGATTTTTATGATGGAAAAAAATGGGATTAGGGACGGGAATATCATGATCATGCATTATGCACCTTCTAAGTATTACATGTGCATTCTGAAATAGTTCTGATTGAACAATTGATAATGTATGTATACTGTCACTGTTATAGAGTCACACTTGGAGCGTCGGTCCACCGACGTCACTGAGACGGCCAAATTTTGGCTCGAAAATACAGGTGAGTAACCTAGTTGGTTCCTCAACCTTTATGTGTTTAATATTTTGCAATTTTGCCATGTGGAGATAATGGAGGGTTATGTGTGTTTGATTTTGACTGATTTTGGACCGTAGGTGTCTGAAATATGTGGAATGTGATATCGAAGTGCTATTTGTGTGTAACTATGCATGGGTGCTTCAATGGAATAATTTGTGAATATGAAATTTATTAGTGACTGAATTACCGGACCGAAGGTCCGAAGGAATGGGAATTGGTCTTTGAAATGTAAAATGTCGGTGAATGTGAATTGGAACATGTACATTGCATGCATAAAAGTATGATCAAGATAAAGGCGGTTGTGACCGGAGCACCACCGTATCAAGACATATCACGCCCAACGTATATGAGAGCTTTCAGCTCAACGCACAGACCTCAGGTCCAACGTATTCAGAGCCTCAGGCTCAATATACCAGGGCTTCAAGCCCATGTTTTCGAGCCAGCGGCTCAACGCAATGTGCCCGCCATCGGGCGATTTGAAAGCACGTCACAACAATGAAATGAAAATGAAAAGTGTCACATGTGCATTGCATCTATAAATGATTGAATATGAATTGTGTTAAAGGCGAAATGCCTTACATTTGAGAAATGTGATCGTATGTATTATTTAGTAAATTGATTGAATATGCATGAGTTGAGTGAACCATCGATGATGGTTTCTCCGAGTTCATAAAACTCACCCAAAATTTGCAATTATTTTCAGGACTCGAAGAATACCCGTTAGGCAGCAGGCGTATAACGTTGTTGGGTATTGAAGTAGAGAAGAGATCGGGATCGATTTTAAATGCATTAGTGTCCAATAGAATTGTATTCCAAAATTACTAATTGTATGTGTAATGGGCCAATGTGGTTCATTTTGTACATAAAATGGTTATTGTAATTTATGGTTGACTATTTGTAATAATCAAACCGATTGTATTAATCGAAAATGTTTATCTATGCACGTTGATGCAAATTGTCTACTGTGTTCCGCGCACATGAGTGTAAATGAAAGAAAAAGGAAATGGCTCTGATGGAATGAATGTTTTAAAAAAAAAATATATACTGAGTTTCGACTTAGTGATGTAGCATGCCACCCTCGCGGGGCACAGACTCGGATATCACCATTGATGTCAGGTTCGGGTCACGCGGGAATGGGGTGTTACATTTAGGTGGTATCAGAGCCCAGCAATACGATTGTATCTAGGCACAGTCTGAAACATAGGTTAAGTTGCATGCATTTGAGTCGTGTCGTTACAGACCGTGATAACTGATCCCTAGTCTGAGTCGCACGAGTAGAAATCCTACATGTGCGAATGTGTTAAGAGGCTAGGTGAGAGAAAAGTGAGACTGTGTTAGAGGGTGAACCCCTGAAAGTGTATAAACAATTAGGAAAGGAAAAAGGGAAAATGGATAAGGAGATTAATATTGTACTGTGGTTAGAATGACTGTGTTGGCCTAGACGGATTAAGGAAAGAATTGATATCAATGGATTCCCGGATTAAAATGGGAATATTGTGGTGATAGAAAAACGAATATGTCTAGAACTAGGAGAGGTCCACTAGAGATATGGGAAGCATATTGGTTATAGTAGGCTAAGTGAGATTAAAAGTGCAGGATGATTAGGTAATTACATTTCATTGTATTTGTCATGAAATGGGAAATATTGGCCGGAGTAAAGTATAGATGATCCGATCAGGCATATATTGGTTCACCGCATTAGTGTAAGATATCGATAGATAATATAGGCAAATAATGATAGCGAGATTGTACCAAGAATAGGGTTATCTTGTAATGGTCTACTTGATTGAAAAGAACTGAAAGAGCAAGGTGCCTAGTGCCTAGTGCCTAGTAGAGTGAGAAAAAGTAGACATGGTGAGATAAAAGTGTACAGATAAACTGAAAAGAACTCGTAAACAGGAATGATCTTGAGCGTATAAGTGTGAGACTGAAATGGTTATCACGAATTTTGGTGCTAAGAGTTTGAAAATCAGTATAATAAGATCATAAGGAAAATGACGATGACAATTTCTACTGATTGTATATCGGGAAATTCTGAATTGGTTGAAAAGACGTATATGGATACAGAAATGGTAACTGGATGGGTAAATAGATAGAGATACAATGGAGTTGTATCAACGATTTTGTCGTGTTTTGGGAACTGTGACTACCCTATCGTGGATTGTTTCAGAAAAATACAAAGATACGCAGCAATAACACGATGACAGTATATAAGCCAAGTGGATATGACCTTTTAAGGTCAAGCTGACACATTCATGATATAGGAAGAAAACTATGTAAGTCGAATTACCATTGGGAGTATCTATTGGACAGTAAAGTTGATCATGATTAATGAAGCGTATGTGAAAGATATATGGAAATCATAGAGGAGATGATCGGTGAATGGTTAAATATGTGCTACTATGAGTGGCTATAAGAGTAAAGTTCATAATGGATTAAAGTAAGACATAGGAGGACTGAATGTACCTTGATGAAAGGAAATGAGAAATGATTATGGCATAATCTGAATTGTATTACTAATTGGTTTCAGATAAGAGGAAATGATTTGGGTAATATGTATAGTAAAGTTTAGGGTTAAAGAAAGTGTATTTAGTGCGAGGAATGTTACGATCTTTCAAAGTATGGCATAAAATTGTTACGATTGAGTTAGTGTTTTAGAATGATTGAAAAGCAATTAGGGACACTAATTGATTGATGAGACTTTGTGAACAAAGATATAATGATGGTAGCAAGACTAATGGTCAAACGAAATGAAGTATCAAAAGTGAAATTGAGTCATATCTCAAGAGGAGATTTAGACATAACAAGCAAAATTTACGACTGAGGTTATCTGTATTGTGTGTGCGAAAATGTAAAGTATCCAACGACATGAGTGGAATTTTAATTTGAGATGATTTTATTGCAATGTGAAGTGAATAGAGCTCCATTTGTGATGTAAAACTGTTGGAACATCTAGATTTGAAACTAAGAATAAAATAGTCCCGAACTGTGAAGTGAAATACTCAAATGAAGTTAAATTTATGGAGGTCCAAGTACGGATGACTAGGTATTGGCATACATCGATGTGGATGACAGAAAATCAATTGAAAGGAGAAAATTAATAGAGACAAAAAGTCCTAAAGGAAAACTGACAATGACGTGATGTAGTGTTATTTTCATAAAGGGATTGCAAATACACTAATTGTGGACAGAATGAATTGAATGATGTTTGGTGATGTATGGAAAAGTTTAAGAGGGAATGATGCAAAGTAGCAAATGGAAGTGACGATACTTATCGACGAATGTGTTTGAAAGGATTGAGCAGTGAAAAGTAAAATGAACTCTATGAATTATTGAAGAATTTGATACTACTGATAAGCATACCTTTGGAAAGTGGACAATGCATGTTGAACTGAAACATAATGTTAAAACGGTATAAGATAAATTGAAGTGACTTTGATAAATGGTATTGGTGCTATGATCGAAATTGTTTCAAGCCTTGGAGACCTTAGATTCCTATAAGGATACATTGGGTTAATTCGAGGTAAAAGACGGACATAAATGACTATTATCTTGACAATTACGAAATGAGCAGACAATTACTGCGACTAAACTCAAATAGGGAATAGATAAGGCTGCGATAAACAAATCAATTACAGATATTGGGATAAAAATAAATAAAAGAATAATAATAATAAGCATGTGACGGGATTGAACAAAGGAATTGATGAGCAAAGAAATTGAATAGTCGAAGCTAGACATTCTAGTAATCATATGCGAAAAGTGAAATTGAATAACTGTGGGTATAGAATGAAGTGATTATTGATTTAAGTGCTTATAGGTTTAAATGTTCAACAGGAAAAATACTTGATTATGATCGTGTGATAGAGTTTTGATTTACTGTAGGGATATACTGCTACACTGTACAACGCCTAACGAGAGTCAAAGACCAGAATAGATTTGAGACTGTGATGAGTGAAACGAAGGAAAGTGACTCAGGAAAGCTGAATGGGGTTAAGTACATATCCGAATAAAGTGCGTTAACACGTTAGAATAATGAATGGTCTAAGGAGAATTGAATCTGAACAGAGAGTCAATGGGATATAAAGCATGACTGCATTAGGTAAAGTATCAATAGTAATAATGAAATGGAGCTAAATGTCATTGTATTGGTACCAAAGGAATGTGAATCATCCCTGACGAGATAAAGGAGGTTATTGTACGTATCACTTTGAACAGATGTACTCCATGGAATACGACTTAGTCTGTATGTTATTGGGAGAAAAAGATAATGGACGGTATAGTGAGAAAAAGGTATTGGATGGATAAATGTGATGATTAGTGAACAGGTTCGGAAATAATGAATTAAGTCATAGCATTGGAACTAAAGGTAATGACTACTCTGAAAATGGCAAGTGAGATAGCTAAGAAAATGAGATTGCCAACTGATAGCCTTGTTGAGTCCGTCTACTGTGATGAGTGATAATGAGTTAGCCAAATTAGTAACTGAACAACTGATTGAATATGGTTACAGTGACCTTTCGGAAAATGAATTATTGAGTGGAAAAGTGTATGGGACAGATAGGAACATATTATTACGGTCATACTAAACTGTTGACTGAGAATTTCGAGGACAAAATTTTTTTTAAGGAGGGGAGAATTGTAACATCCCACCCTCAATTGGAAGGGTAGAATAGTAAATTGGCATATGATGGGCTAGATTGGGATTTCATAGGATTGCTTATGCATAATAGGATTGGTCCACAGTCATATTTGTTCACATGAAATTACTGTGCATGCATACATGATATTCTCGGTTTGCGTGCCTAAGATAATTTTATTGGGAATAACGTGGTTAATGGGTTTGAAAAATTATTCTGAGTCCGCCATAAATTGTTTTCTATTTTAAGAGATTTTTAGGAATTTTTCTGGAATTTTTCGGTTCTTGCGGATGAAAAAAATTCAACCGACGATCGAGTGACTTTCTCTGTACTAAAAAGGACTGCCTAATGGCGTTAAATTATGGAATAAATAATTGTGGGAATTGTTATAGGACCATTAGCATATGTTGGATTAAGATTAAATGAGATTAGTGTTATGATTAACTTATGTTGATTAAGTTCACTTTTGTCTTGCTCAAAAAGAAAAATGCCAAGTGTCCCACCTATTTAAGGCTTTTGTCTTCTTCTTCTCCTTGATTTCGTGGATTCACATTATATAGGTGAGAAAAGAAGAGTCTAGCTCATTTTTCACTCCATCATCCGAAACTCCCATATCCTCCATCTCCATCAATTTTTCTTGTTTTCTTCTTCTTCTTTAAGTTACTTCCTTCCACCTTGAGAACCTCCCTTACATGTATACAAGTTACCTTCTTTTCATGATAATAAACTCCTTGTGTGAGGATTAGAAAGTAGAGAAAGTGGTGTAGTATTGAAGAGAAAAGCTTGAATTAGGTAAGTTGTATTGTTAAGCTTTAATTAAGGTTTGATTATGAATTTATGAATCATGGTAGTTAGAAACATGGAATGGGAAATATGGTATGTTTATTATGTTTATTGATGCCTTAAATAGATGATAATTATTGCTTGAATTAATGGGTATAAGATTAGGATTAGTTATGAATTGAAAGTAGGATGAGTGATGAATGGTTTTAGCTTGATTGTAATTGCATTTTGATGATGAATTGTGAATAGGAATTGAGGAATTAATGCTGCCAACTTTTGTGTAAGTATACAAATAAATGTTGTGTTGAGTTGTGGCTGAATTGGAGGTGTAAATGAAGGTATATTAATGTAGGTAAAGTGATAGAATGGAAGAGGATGAGATATAGATGAAATCTGGAAAATTTGGTGTTTAACCTAGTGAAATATTTTGATCATAAATAATTGTGTAGGTGAGCAAATGAGGTGAGGTTTGTGCCCAATTAAACTTTGGTTTGTTGGCTACATTTTTGTGTGAAATAGGTGTTGTCGAATTTTAGCTGTAAGAGGGCGAAATAAGGCCTGGAAAGTTACTGCTGGAAATGATGTGAACAGTATCCGGATATATAACCTATGAGTTTTGCAAATTTATCTAAATTAATTGAGAAGGAATTAGGAAAAATGGACTAACTGAAAGTTTAAGCCTATTCAGTTAGCTTTCCAATGCCACTGATTTTGCAATTTTTCGATATTTCTAGTAGGAGTTATGGACCAATAACTGTTGGCTGTTTTAATGCATTGAATGAAACCTAGTTGAAATGGTAGATTTGGTGTACATTCTGATTTGGAGGAATTTTAGTAATTTGTGTGAACTGAATTGGTTTTAGGGATCTACTGAAGAGTTTTATAAGACACATTTATCTTGAAAATGGTATATGGAATATAAGTTTTAGAGATCAGATGTGGGAGTTATGGATTTTCAAAATCTGAACCTGCATTAGGATGTTAACTGCTGATCATGACAGAAACTTGTATAACAGATTTGAAATTGTTAGAGATCGAATTGGATGTTGAGTTCTTCATGAAAATTGAAGTTTGAGATCTTATCTTTTCATTGATATAAGGTAGTGAATTTGGTGACATTTTTGCTAAGAGATATACTGTTGTGAAATGTGCTGTTCAGATTGGGAAAATTCTGAGGGCTGATGCTTTGGTGAATTGTTTGACATAGTTAGCAAGTGAATCTGATTTTGGGTTGTTCATGAAAGTTGTAGATAACGTTGTGTTCTTACTTCCTTAATTATTGTGTAATTGTTGACTGAAGAATCAGAGAGTTACTGAATTTGCAATGCACTGCCCTGTTTTGATAGGTTTTGAGTGGGCAGTAGGTTTGATTGGATTTTTAACACCCTTAGGTGTGAAATTGATTTTTATGGTCTTCTTGAGAATTGTAGAGGGTTTCATTATCTTTCCAACAAGGTATAGTTTGCATTTTTCTGAAATGTGTAGAAAGGGATATGATAGATTAAATTTTGGTTAGAAATCAGGAAAACAAAGAAGGAAATAAGGGTTATACATTTAATGTGAATTTTGGTTTCTTTCGTGAATAACTCTTCCGTCCGACGTCCGATTGACCTGATTCTTGAGGCATCGGATTCATAGAATATTGAATTTCATTTTCTGAGGGATTCGGGATTTTTAGATGGAAAATTGATGTGGTTCCGGATAAGGATCTGTTTAATTAATTGGGGACCTATAGAGGTCCAAATTGCGCACCGTCATCGCCAATAGGTTTCTAATTTTTAGACGGATTTTTATGATGGAAAAAAATGGGATTAGGGACGGGAATATCATGATCATGCATTGTGCACCTTCTAAGTATTACATGTGCATTCTGAAATAGTTCTGATTGAACAATTGATAATGTATGTATCTTGTCATCATTATATAAGTCACACTTGGGCGTCGGTCCACCGGCGTCACTTGAGACGACGATTTTGGCTCAAAAATACAGGTGAGTAACCTAGTTGGCTCCTCAACCTTTATGTGTTTAATATTTTGCAATTTTGCCATGTGGAGATAATGGAGGGTTATGTGTGTTTGATTTTGACTGATTTTGGACCGTAGGTGTCTGAAATATGTGGAATGTGATATCGAAGTGCTATTTGTGTGTAACTATGCATGGGTGCTTCAATGGAATAATTTGTGAATATGAAATTTATTAGTGACTGAATTACCGGACCGAAGGTCCGAAGGAATGGGAATTGGTCTTTGAAATGTAAAATGTCGGTGAATGTGAATTGGAACATGTACATTGCATGCATAAAAGTATGATAAGATAAAGGCAGTTGTGACCGGAGCAGCCACCGTATCAGGGCATATCACGCCCAACGTATATGAGAGCTTTCAGCTCAACGCACAGGACCTCAGGTCCAACGTATTCAGAGCCTCAGGCTCAATGTACCAGGGCTTCAAGCCCATGTTTTCGAGCCAGCGGCTCAACGCAATGTGCCCGCCTTTGGGGCGAGCCAGCGCAGTCACAACAATGAAATGAAAATGAAAAGTGTCACATGTGCATTGCATCTATAAATGATTGAATATGAACTGTGTTAAAGGCGAAATGCCTTACATTTGAGAAATGTGATCGTATGTATTATTTAGTAAATTGATTGAATATGCATGAGTTGAGTGAACCATCGATGATGGTTTCTCACTGAGTTCGCAAAACTCACCCAAAATTTGCAATTATTTTTCAGGACTCAGAAGAATACCCCGTTAGGCAACGGGCGTATAACGTTGTTGGGTATTGAAGTAGAGAAGAGATCGGGATCAGTTTTCGTCTGCATTAGTGTCCAATAGAATTGTATTCCAAAATGACTAATTGTATGTGTAATGGGCCAATGTGGTTCTGTTTTGTACATAAAATGGTTATTGTAATTTATGGTTGACTATTTTTAATAACTGAAACTGATTGTATTAACTGAAAATGTTTATCTATGCATGTTGATGCAAATTGTCTACTGTGTTCCGCGCACATGAGTGTAAATGAAAGAAAAAGGAAATGGCTCTGATGGAATGAATGTTTTAAAAAAAAAAAATTATACTGAGTTTCGACTGAGTGATGTAGCATGCCACCCTCGCGGGGCACAGACTCAGATATCACCATTGATGTCAGGTTCGGGTCACGCGGGAATGGGGTGTTACCATCGATCCTCATTTGATTTGGGTAGTCATAATGTCTTGCTAGAGGCCGCTTATGACTTATGGGCCTTGAAGTGTGATCAAGCCCATTACCAACATCAAATGAGCCTACAGGGTCGCACACAAAGAGTTATGTGATCTGGGCTTATTCTCTTGAGCCTAATTTATTAGGTATTGAATAAACATGTTTAGATATATTTATTGGGCTAGATTGAATTAAGTTGTCGGGTTTTTATTATATAAGATATAATGGGCCGAAACTTATTGGGGCCTTAATGGGATTAAGGTTTCTCTATAAATAGAGAAGCTTAGGTCTCATTAAATGAGAGACACAATTTTCACGAAACCCTAGCCACCATCTGAGAGGAAAATCATGCGGCGTTCGGAAAGAGTTTCAGGACGTGCTAGCACACCACAGCCGCAGCCCGGATCGTGCATACTCATGTGGATACCGGTAGAGGGCATTCGCGTTTGCAGTGTCTTGGAATCTGAAAAAGAAGCAACCTATCCACAGAAATAAGGTATTATCATACATCCTTGGTATTTTCGATTATACATCATGTTGTTGTATGGTCTTTTCCGCAGTGTATTGTGAATATTCAGACCGTAGGCGATCCAACAGCCTTTAGCGCGTGGTTCTCCTTTTGAAGATGGGTAATATATGGTAGTCTTAAGGAGGATGAACCAGTTGGCTTAGGGCCAAACCTAAGATCTTCGATACAATCATATCTTATACCAAGCTTGTTATTGCAAATGTCATATACATTTGGCTCATTTTTGTCAGACAATAAGGCTTCCAATAACTCCTGCATCTTATTTTAAAATTTTAAAAACAAAATCAATATTTAATTCAAATATTAGTAGTTAGTATTACATAAATAATTAAACTAAAAAATTAAACAAAATTTTATACTTACAAAATTATTTTGCATTTCTTTAGATGTCCAACCTTCACCTTCATTGTAGTGTATCAGTTTGTAAAGTGTGATCCTATCACACTCTTGTCTATGTAGTTCATTCTGAATCTGTTTTATGGAAAAAAGAACTAAAAACACAATAAATAATATTGTATTTATTGATATACCTATAAATTTTAAAAAAAGAACTTACAAATTCATTGCGTACAACAACAGATGATTTGGAGCTGATGTTGTGAGGAATTTTCATTTTGCCTTTGTTAACCTTGGCTTTCTCACAAATTTCCTAAATAAATAGAATAAATATTCATTAAATTGTGTAACAATATTAATGAAACAAAACGTGAAGAGAAAGAAGGCAAACCTTAACATTGGCAGAGGCCCAATAATCACATATTTGGCTCCAATTTTCTAGTGTCACCCATTTGAGAACATGTCTCCTTGCATCCTCATTTGAAGGAAAAGATTTTTAGTATTTATATAGTCAATAACGATGATCCTTGGCCCTTTATTTCAACAGTGAACTCGTACAGCTTGAAATTTTAAGGTTCTTAATATCAAAGATATTCAGCTTTATATGTGAACAACAAGCAAAAAGTTAAATTAATATTTAAATAAGTAAAACAAAATTTCATATAATTAAATAAATTGAAAAATTACCAAAACTTTGTCCAAAGTATTTTGTAACAAGATGTCTTCTTCAAGTGCTTGGCATGATAAAGGTAAGGCAATTCAGTCCTAACAGTAACCCCTAACACACTAGATAATTTTGTCAATTGAATCTTGTCAACAAGACAACCTTGCAAGGTATCCATATGCATTGACAACTTGTTGTTCATTGCAATATTTATGCATTGCAACTCAGAACCTTTAATGATACCTCTACCTCTTTTCTATTACCGGTATTATAACTTGATAACAAAATAATAATGATAAGAAAAAACACGAAAAACATGTAAATAAATATTTGGGCATTGGTCTAATATGGATTATAAAGATTAATAGACCTGAAGATCCTTCAACATTAGTTGAGGTAGAAAGAGGTTGTTGTTGACTAGTTTTATTTCTAGTTGAAGTTGTTTGTTATTATTAAATAGGGTCAGATTGATGTGGTTGTTATAAAGGAGGAACAACTTCAATTGTTTCCACCTTCTTTCCCTTGTTTCTACTAGGTGCTATTATATTGAATATCTGTAACTCAAATATCAACATTATGCATAAACATAATTCAAATATCAATATTCTGCATAAACATAACTCTAGCAACAACATTTCACATAAGTCAAACAATAAAATTCACATAAACATAAGTCAAACACCAACATTACTCATAAACATAAGTAAAACTTCAATAATACACATTAACATTAGTGAAATATCAACAATACGTATTAGCATAACTTAAACATCAACAATAAATATAAACCAATAAAAAATTTATTTACCTTCAATCTTGATGATCAAGATCTTGAAAGTCATCATCATTAACTACATTATGATTGGATTCCTCATCACTCATATATTTGGCCAAATTATCGTCATTGTCATATAATTCATGTTGGAGTTATGTAAATATAGTGCCCTGGAAAGCAAGTATATTTATATGTAACTTTATCTTCTTCGATTCTGATTTTGTAATGAAAATATTTATTATTAATAAAACAAAAGAGTTTGGTTTTATCTGTATGAGCATTATATATCTAGTCATAAGGTACCAAGATTCATTTGTAAGTAATATACATATACATAGAGATGTATGGGAAACATGTATATTATTAGAATCTGAATTAATTGATTCACAGTTGAATAATCAAGTTGGTCGTTTGATTATGGTTTAGACTGTAGTGTTGCGATTTATCTCCATATAAGTAAAGGAGTTTACTTAAAGGGAATGATGAGTTTCATATCATGATTGTAGTAGACTATCGATAATGGCACTATTAAATGAATCTAGAATCAAGTATGTTTTCAAGAATAAAGTGAGCCGTTACTTTAATCTTAAAACATACAACTTAAGCATTCGCTTATTATGAACCACAATCTTGATGAGTGGTGAACTCATATGTGTTTCATTATAATTCTTAATATGATCGGAATGGATTTTTACAGGGTATTAATCCGATTATCGCATGTTGGAATTATTAATTGAAACATGTATCGAGAACATTCACTCAAATAAAGAGTTTATAGTGTTATCATCTCTTCTAGATGTTTTAAGGAGATTTGGTGATTAAACTGGCGCCAGTAGTTTGATGGACTAGCTACCCATCAAGTATTAACACTAAGATGAGATCTTATGTGTTAATCACCATATAAAGTAAAATGAGAGATCTAGAAGGAAAAACCAACATAAGGGCAAAGCGGTAATTTTACCCTTTGTTGTGCGGATGGCTATAATAAGGTTCTAAATAGGGTTTGCAATTGGACATATTCTCATAATATTTAATAATTCAAGAGTTCAACTAATTGTCTTTAGTGGAATGACATTTAGTTAATAAGCTAGAATTAATTCCAATGAGATTGAATTATTTCTGGGCTTATTGGAGCTTGAATTATCAAAGTCCAATAAGATTCCCCACTTGGCTTTAAGGAAGGTTATCAAGCTAAGTAAGAAGTAGTTTGGAGGCTTTAGAAGTCCATAATTGAATGATGGGCTTATACTAATTAATAGTTAATTGGAAGCCCATATGTTCATTTAGAAATGGGCTTGTTTTGGTTTAATGTAATTGATTAGATTAATTATATTAAAACAATTTTTTTTAATGGAGAAGAAGCAATTTCGAAATTGTGTTAGGTTAGATGTGTAACCACACATTTGAAATTAAAATACTAAATAAAGATGGTCTTTATTATGGTTCATCATTATTAAATGGAGTTATGAACTTACCATTAAATGGTTTAATGGTTGGCTTTTAATGTTGGCATGTAACCTATTTGCATTCATTAGATTAAAGATGAAAGATGTGCATTAGATGGACCATCTTCCTTCTTTCTTCTTGCCAAAACCGAAATGGGTATTCAATTATAGGTTATGGTCTTTTCAAATAGCCATTTTAAAGATAAATAAAGTAAGTCTCATTTATTGGCTATTTGATGAGTGATTAATGTAAAAATTGATGCATTGGATGCCTCTCACTCTTTCCATTTATGCATATTTCGAAATTGAGAGGTAAGAAAGGGTTCTTGCATGTTTTTTTAGACATTCTCTCTTTTCATGCAAGAGAGAACCGAAATTCCTAAGTGAAAGAATTGAAAGAGTTTCAATTTTGGTTCTTCTTCTTCTAAAAAAATCTCCTCCAAAGTTTTTCTTCTCCTTTCCCACCAAAGGATTTTGTTAACCTAGTTGTCCTTGAAGAACAAGTGGTAAATCTAATTGGTAGAGGATACTACTACAAGGAAGAAGATAGATTGCTAAAGGAAAAGACTCAAAGGCAAAGGATTTGGATACTGAAGGAGAGGATAGCGCAATGAGGATTTAAAGTCATGGCGAAGGAGTCGGTAATTCCTTTTATCTTGTTCTTGGTTTTATTATCCTTATACCATATCATGTATGGATTAGCATGTTGATTTGGATATATTTCTTCCGCTGCAAGATTATTTCTTAAAAAGTTTTGAAATCTATCGTTTCTCCAAACTAAGCATGCTTTCTTTTTCCGATCCAACAATTGGTATCAGAGCCGGTTTTTCATGCATGATTTCGGTTCCTATATGGTGGATGCATGGGTTGGCAATCTTTTTATGTATACTGCATATTTTTATGTGATAGAAATATATATGGTGTATGTTGCTCTTTTGGTTGTCCATAGAAGTTAAATTTTATCTTGTAAGATTTCTTCATTTCGTTGTAACAAGGAGGGTGGTCTATCATCACCATGTTTCCTCCTTGGTTTCTTTTTCTATTTTATTTGATTTTAATGTACAAATTGATGTAATGATGAAGAAGGAGCAGCCATGGATTGAAGAAATGGAAAGGTAAAATTTTGGTGTATCCTTTGTGTTTTGGCATAAGTTTTGTGAAAACTAAGTTGCTGGAATTTTGTTTCAATGAATCATATTTCAGTTATGATTGGAAAACAAGTGCTGGTTTTTGTTTCAAAGAATCTAATTTCGGTTTTGCTAAAATACTAAGTGCTGTGTTTAATTTTCATGAAATGAGTTTCGGTTTAATAAAACAAGTGCTGGAATTTTTGTCAAAACAAAGATTTGGTTTTCTAAAATCTAGTGCTGTAATTTTATTTTCAAAATGACAAAATTCTAATTTTATAAATGCCATTACATTTTGTTTACCGAATGGGCGGATCATGTTAGCGAAGAGTTCAAGCGGAAGATCCAAGATGAAGAAGCATATTTTGGGCCTAAAAGGCTTGTAATTATTTTATGTTTCTAGGATGGACAATCAAAAGTGGCTTTATTAGTTCATGTGATGAATGGAGAAATGAATGCTTGTAATATGTGATATTATGTGATTGCATGTCAATTAGAAAATTGCCAACCCTAGGCCTTGCCATGCATTCATTATGTATGAGATATATAATGAAACAATATAGGATGGATAATAAATTGCATCTAGACAAGATGGTATTTAAAACTTAAAGCCCAAAAAGATTGAGTGGGAGAGGATGCTCCTATGAGAGTCCACGGTCTCCAAATGATGGCCCGTTTGCATGTGGTGAAGTGTTACTCCCCATCGGAGGGCATGGATCCTAGATCTTGCATAGTTTGGGTCTCCTTAAGGATAAGTCCACTTAATGATAGCAAATATGACCTCCCACCGAGGCATGATTTGTAAGTATCTTTAGTGAACGAATCAAATGGTTATACACTCAACATTTTTTATCAACAAACTGCCCACCGTAGCTCTGTTGGTAAAAGTATGGACCAAATTAAGACGCTTCTTAAAAAATTGAGCATGAGATGCTTGATAGTTTTTTGAGTGGGAGGGACCCAGTTTTTCTTTTAATAGATAAGATGGCCCACCATCACTTAGTCTGTTATAGATAAGAAAAATAACCGTCGTATAATGTTTTAATTTTTTAAGTTTTGTTAAATCTATCATCATGCATACATGCATCATGATTTTATACAAAGTTCCATAAATTGTTGACTAGTATGCTCATGTTTTAATAATTTATATTTTCAGACATAATCAACCACAAAATGAATCCACTCACCCTGCTCTTGACTAATAACAAATTGGAAAATGGAGACAAGTTTAATGAATGGAGATGTAACCTTGACATTGTTCTTCAATATGAACGTATTTCATAGGTGTTAACTGAAAATGAGCCTACACCTCTAAGTGGAGATGCAACTCCAGAGCAAGTCCAACAACATGAGCGTTGGCGGAATCTTGACAAGACTACTAAGTGTTATATTCGCTTCATCGTGCATGTTGCAAAAGCAAATTGCTTGTATGAAAATCTGCTAGTGCAATGGTCCATCACCTACATGAGATGTTTGGTGTGAGGACTAGGTCTGCAAGAGTGAAAGCTATCCAAACCTTTCATAATCTCGACATGAAACACAGTGAACCGCACTAATTACATGATGAAGGTAATCTCTGCGGTCACCGAGGTTTGAGATGCTTAGGGCGGATATGGATGCGACACGCAGATGATTATGATCATCAATAGCTTAAACTCTTCTTTTCAGCAGTTTAAGTTGGACTATGAGCTCAACAAAGAAGGATTACACCTTGAGTGAGTTGATGAATACCCTCCAGAGCACGGAGGAAATATTGAATATTAAGACTCATGGGCCGAGTTAATGTAGCTTCTTCTTCTAAGCCCAAGGGTAAGGGCAAGGAAAGAAGAAGGGTCCAATGAAAAGAAGGCCCAAATAGGGTCAAGGCCAAACCCATGAAAAGAAGGCCAAAAGAACATCAAAGGAAAGTGTTTCCTTTGTGATGAGATGGGCCATGGAAAAGAAACTGCCTAGTCTACCTAGAGTCCCTCAAAAGCAAACAAGGTATGGGCTTCCTAAGTTTGTTAGGAACTAGAAATGTGGCAGATTATCTACTTCTTGGATAGTAGATTCAGGAGCCACTAACCATGTTTGTAATTCTTTGCAGGGTTCCAAAGAAGGAAAAGACTTCCTAAAGGCCGCCAAGTTAAGATAGCAGATGGTTCCTATGTTTCATAGAATCGGTGGGAGTAGTTATCTTGGACTTTCCTAGTGGTCATAGGTTATATTTGGAAGATGTTTATTACATGCCAATGATTGTAAGGAACATGATTTCTTTTTGTCTAATAAAATCTGCTATTCCTTATATTTTGAAAAGGTTATTTCAATATATGAGAATAAGGATTTTATTTGTGAAGCGATAATTAAACAGGGATTATTTTTTATAGAACCTATGAAAGGCTCACTAAACACCACAGAATTGATAAAACCAAGACAATCCAATATCTCTAGCATTAATTCAAAGTATCTGTGGCATCTAAGGATGGGTCATATCAATCAGAAAAGACTTGACAAAGCTAGTAAAGGATGGGATCCTTATGGGCTTGGATAGTGATCCATTACCCACCTGTGAATCTTGTATTGAAGGAAAAATGACAAAAGCCTCATTTCCTTCTAAAGGAAACATATTTGAATCCACATTGGACATGGTACATACTGATGTGTGTAGGCCCATGAATGTACAAGCTAGAGGAGGTTATGAATATTTCATAACTTTTATAGATGATTACTCAAGACATGGCTATTTGTATTTGATGCATAAAAAGAGTGAATCTTTTGAAAAGTTCAAAGAATTCAAAGCTGAAGCTGAGAAGCAACTTGGCAAGCCATTAAAACAGCTTCGATCAAATCGAGGTGGTGAGTATTTATCCGGAGAGTTCCAACAATATTTAATTGACAATAGAATTGTTTCCAATTTGTCAGCTCCTCGTATACCTCAACAGAATGATGTAGCAGAGAGGAGAAATAGAACTCTATTAGAAATGGTAAGATCAATGATGTCCTATGCTAGCCTTCCAGAATCGTTCTGGGGATATGCCATACAAACGGCAACATATCTTCTTAACTTTGCTCCATCCAAATCGGTGCCTAAAACACCTAGGGAGTTGTGGACTGGCCGAGTGCCTTCATTGAGACACTTGAGGACTTGGGGCTGTCCAGCCCATGTTCTAAAGCCTGAATCCACAAAGGTGGAACCAAGGTCAGAAGTATGTTTGTTTGTAGGATATCCTACGGGAACTCGAGGGTACTATTTTTACAATCCTTATGATAGGAAGGTATTTGTGTCGACAAATGCAAACTTCTTAGAGGAAGAGTTTGTGAGAAATCACAAAGGAAGAAGTGAAGTAGTACTAAAGGAGTTAGCAATTTCATCCAAACCAAGAGTTGTTTTGGATATGACAGAACAAGATGTCGAAATGGATTCAAGAGTTGAATCAGAAGTGCAACCTGAACATCAAGATGTGCCTAGACGTAGTGGGAGGGTTGTGAGACAACCAGATAGGTATCTGGGTTTAGGAGAAGGCTTAATTGCCATCTCAGACCAAGAAGAAACAGATCCGTTACGTATACACAAAGCTATTAATGATGTTGATGCAGAAAATGGCTCAAGGCAATGGAATCGAAATAGATTCTATGTATACTAATGAAGTCAGGGTCCTTGTAGATCTACCACCAGGTCTAAAAACCATAGGGTGTAAATGGATCTACAAAAGGAAAAGGGGATCGGATGGAAAGGTAGAGACCTTTAAAGCTAGATTGGTAGCTAAAGGCTATACTCAAAAGGAGGGTATAGACTACGAGGAGACTTTTCTCCGGTTACCATGCTTAAGTCCATCAGATTCTTTTGGCCATATCACCTATTTTGATTATGAAATATGGCAAATGGATGTCAAGACCGCATTTCGAATGGAGATGTTGAGGAGACCATTTATATGGCCCAACCAGAAGGATTCATTGAGCTAGGTAATGAGCATAAGGTTTGCAAGTTGCAAAGGTCCATTTATGGACTTAAGCAAGCATCTAGGTCTTGGAACATTAGGTTTGATAAGGCTATCAAAACCTATGGGTTCATACAAAACCTAGATGAGCCTTGTGTTTACAAAAGAATACAAGAAGGTAAGGTTACTTTCCTAATCCTGTATGTTGATGACATTCTGCTCATTAGGAATGATGTGGGAATGTTATCTGCGGTTAAGGATGGTGAATGAGCAGCTTTCAATGAATGATTTGGGAGAGGCTACCTATGTTCTAGGGATCAAACTTATAAGGGATTGTAAGAACAAGAAGATAGTTTTGTCTCAACTAACTTACATTGAGAATATGCTCAATAAGTTCGCCATGCAAGATTCCAAGAGGGGTTTCACTCCTACTAGACATGGAATTAAACTTTCAAAGGAACAAGCACCTAAAACCCAAGAGGAGGTTGAACGCATGCGTAACATTCCATATGCTTCAGCAGTTGGTAGTTTGATGTATGCAATGTCGCACTAGACCGGATATCTCATTACGCAGATGGGGACTGGTAGCGATTTCATCCAATCCAGAATGGAACATTGAATCATGGTTAAGTGTATATTTAAGTATCTTCGTGGGACGAAGAACTTAATGCTTGTTTACTCTGAAGTAATCTTATTCCGACAGATATACTTGATTCGATTTCCAATCGATGTTGATTCAAGGAAATCAACTTCGGTTCTATATTTACTTTAGGAGGTGGAGCCATAGTTTGGAGGAGTGTCAAGCAATCTTGTATTGCTGATTCGACTATGGAGGTTGAGTATGTTGCTGCTTGTGAAGCGTGAAAGGAAGCGATCGGCTCGGAAGTTCCTAAATGATTTGGAGGTAGTTCGAGAGGCGAAAAGCCATTACACTTTATTGTGATAATAGTGGGGAAGTGGCTAATTCTAAAGAACCTCGGAACCACAAAGTCGCCAAACACATTGAGCGAAAGTATCATCTCATAAGGGAGATAATACAACGTGGAGAAGTGGATGTGGTAAAGATTCTAAAGAGCAAAACCTTGCGATCCGTTCACAAAGACATTGACTCAAAAGAGCTTTGAGGGTCACCTAGAAGGGATGGGAATGAAGGATATGTCAAACTTGCTTTAGGGCAAGTGGGAGATTGTTGGAGTTATGTAAATATAGTGCCTGGAAAGCAAGTGTATTTACATGTAACTTTATCTTCTTGATTCTGCTTTGTAATGAAAATATTTATTATTAATAAAACAAAAGAGTTTGGTTTTATCTGTATGAGCATTATATATCTGGTCATAAGGTACCAAGATTCATTTGTAAGTAATATACATATACATAGAGATGTATGGGAAACATGTATATTATTAGAATCAATTAATTGATTCACAGTTGAATAATCAAGTTGGTCGTTTGATTATGGTTTAGATCGTAGTGTTGCGATTTATCTCCATATAAGTAAAGGAGTTTACTTAAAGGGAATCATGAGTTTCATATCATGATAGTAGTAGACTATCGATAATGGCACTATTAAATGAATTGAATCAAGTATGTTTTCAAGAATAAAGTGGGTCGTTACTTTAATCTTAAAACATACAACTTAAGCATTCGCTTATTATGAACCACAATCTTGATGAGTGGTGAACTCATATGTGTTTCATTATAATTCTTGATATGATCGGAATGGATTTTTACAGGTATTAATCCAAAGATTATGCATGTTGGAATTATTAATTGAAACATGTATCGTGGAACATTCACTCAAATAAAGAGTTTATAGTGTTATCATCTCTTCAGATGTTTTAAGGAGATTTGGTGATTAAATCTGGCGCGAGAGTTTGATGGACTAGCTACCCATCAAGTCTTAACACTAAGATGAGATCTTATGTGTTAATCACCATATAAAGTAAAATGAGAGATCTAGAAGGAAAAACCAACATAAGGGCAAAACGGTAATTTTACCCTTTGTTGTGCGGATGGCTATAATAAGGTTCTAAATAGGGTTTGCAATTGGACATATTCTCATAATATTTAATAATTCAAGAGTTCAACTAATTGTCTTTAGTGGAATGACATTTAGTTAATAAGCTAGAATTAATTCCAATGAGATTGAATTATTTCTAGGCTTATTGGAGCTTGAATTATCAAAGTCCAATAAGATTCCCCACTTGGTTTTAAGGAAGGTTATCAAGCTAAGTAAGAAGTAGTTTGGAGGCTTTAGAAGTCCATAATTGAATGATGGGCTTATACTAATTAATGGTTAATTAGAAGCCCATATGTTCATTTAGAAATGGGCTTGTTTTGGTTTAATGTAATTGATTAGATTAATTATATTAAAACAATTTTTTTTAAATGGAGAAGAAGCAATTTCGAAATTGTGTTAGGTTAGATGTGTAACCACACATTTGACATTAAAATACTAAATAAAGATGGTCTTTATTATGGTTCATCATTATTAAATGGAGTTATGAACTTACCATTAAATGGTTTAATGGTTGGCTTTTAATGTTGGCATGTAACCTATTTGCATTCATTAGATTAAAGATGAAAGATGTGCATTAGATGGACCATCTTCCTTCTTTCTTCTTGCCAAAACCGAAATGGGTATTCAATTATAGGTTATGGTCTTTTCAAATAGCCATTTTAAAGATAAATGAAGTAAGTCTCATTTATTGGCTATTTGATGAGTGATTAATGTAAGTGATGCATTGGATGCCTCTCACTCTTTCCATTTATGCATATTTCGAAATTGAGAGGTAAGAAAGGGTTCTTGCATGTTTTTAGACATTCTCTCTTTTCATGCAAGAGAGAACCGAAATTCCTAAGTGAAAGAATTGAAAGAGTTTCAATTTTGGTTCTTCTTCTTCTAAGAAAATCTCCTCCAAATTTTTTCTTCTCCTTTCCCACCAAAGGATTTTGTTAACCTAGTTGTCCTTGAAGAACAAGTGGTAAATCTAATTGGTAGAGGATACTACTACAAGGAAGAAGATAGATTGCTAAAGGAAAGACTCAAAGGCAAAGGATTTGGATCTGAAGGAGAGGATAGCGCGAAGGATTTAAAGTCATGGCGAAGGAGTCGGTAATTCCTTTTATCTTGTTCTTGGTTTTATTATCCTTATACCATATCATGTATAGATTAGCATGTTGATTTGGATATATTGCTTCCGCTGCAAGATGATTTCTTAAAAAGTTTTGAAATCTATCGTTTCTCCAAACTATGCATGCTTTCTTTTTCCGATCCAACAATTCATCCTTAATATATGATTCATCTCTTTCTGTGATAAGATTGGCTTATACTTCGTACCATATTGGGATCAACATCTCTCTTATGGAATGATGATACATCTACAACTTCTATTCGAATGGATTCTGATCGGGTGTTTGATGTGTGTAAGTTTTAATAAAACCCTCTATAATTCGCAAGCACACGGTTCGTTAACGTAATAACTAAGGTGTCAATCTTACGAGGGAGGATAATCTAATCCTAAAATCTAAGCCCAGAACAAATTGTAGAAATTCAAATATAATAAAACTAAAATAAGAATTCAATTCAATCAATCAATTCAAAATAAGAATCGAAATGAAAATATTTATAATTCAGCAGTTGCAACACACACCCAAGAATCAACCTAAAGGAATCACCAATTGAGCGAATGGAAATCTTACATATCCTTAACTCTAACCTAACTGATTATGAATTTCTAGATTATTGGTTCTAAACGATCCTACAGTTGATTATTCTCTCTCGAATAATAGTCATAAACCCTAATTGGATTAAGAAAGTTGCAATTTCTTAATTAACAACATATCCAAAACCCAATATAGTTCTGAAGTTCTCTAATAAACTATTAGAATCCTATGTAAGATCTCTCTTTGCATAATTTACCGATTTGATTTAGTTCTTATTCTATTAAATAACCTAACTCTCATTAGCCTAATTTAATTATTTTTCATTCGATTCACCCTCTCAGTTTATTACTTAATTATACACTTGTATAATTAAATCACAATAAATCCAAATAACATATAAACATTCATATTTCATTAATTCAAAGATAAAACTCCAAAGGTGAGTTTAGAACATCTCAACATTAAAAAGTCCTATCGTCAAACTGTTATTCCCAATTCTATACAATAATAAAATGGAAAATAAATAGAAAATATGATCTGAACGACTGATGGGAGGTAGTGATATAGAAAAACTCATGATCTGAGAAGTACGTCGAGTCAGCTTCTTCTCCACTTCTTTCTTCCTTCTTCTCCTTCTCGATCTCTCAATGAATTCTTTCTAGGGTTTCTCAAAAGTGGCTGATGCAAAAGCTCCCCTCTCTGCCTCTTTCTCTTCTTTTTATATCCTCTTGTGTTTTGGGTATCCCTAGGGCTTTTTCGGGGTTCAAAAGTTTCAAAAAATCCTTCGAAACTTGACTTTCTTGGGTGTCTACACATTTTCCATATCCTAGTCTTTTATCACGATCATGGCCCAACTTTGGTGCTTTTGTCATTTTCATGGCCTGTTGTGCTATAATCGTGGGTTGTTGTTTAGGCCCGAATGTCTTTGAAACTTCTTCATTCTTCGATGTTGACCTTAAAACATTAACAAACAGATCAAGGTACCTTACAAACATAATAATTAAGCTTAAAGACTTGTAATAACCCATAAAAACACTTAAACACAAGCTAACATAATTCTAACCTAAACACATACGAAACGATTGAATTAAAAATTAAATACACATCAAACTAAGCCCTAAAATACGATGCAATTTACACTTTTCAACATCCCCATACTTAAACGTTTGCTTATCCTCAAGCAAACAAAACAACAGACATACAAAATCACAAAGCACACAATGCAATAATGAGACAATGGCTTCAACTTCATGAACTAAATTTAACTTTAAACATATTCATTCAAGTTATTTCTAATCATTAACATGTAAAATCTACATCTAGGGGCTTTGGACTAATCATACATCTTAATCAAAACACAAATGTCAAGTTACTCACCCTTTTCAATTGTACACACACATTAATAATTCTTTGGTCATTCAAATTTTGTAACTACTCCTAAGTACATTTTCATGAAAAGTCAAGCTATTTACATGTTCGGTAGGTTTTATTAGAAAGCTTTTTTTGTTTTTTCTTTTCTTTAATATTTTGTAGACATGGACCTAGTCTTTTACTCGGAGGAAAACATTGGTGATGAATTTCGATCCGGTTAATTGACTAAGTCATATTTTTATTAAGTTGCTTGCTTGAAATGTCATTATAGCCTTTTGACATAGAGGCACACATTTGTGATGCGTGTCAATCTAGTTACTTAACTACATCACATTCTCAACTGGATACTGGCTCTATTTATAAATCCAAGGCCAGCAGAATAGTTATTTATTTAAAATTAACCAACAAAATTTTTTTGTTGCCTACCTTGATGCGTACGCTACTTGTTTTCAAAAAAAATACTAACAAAGCTACTTTAGTCAAAAGACCTAAAATTATGAATGAATGTGACAATTTAGAGGGTGACAAAGTCACACTAAATCCATATTTAGCTAAAGAACCTAATTCACTAATTTTGCAGGCTAATGACTCTTCAAAACCTAATAGACTATGTTCAAAACTAAATCAATTTCAATCCATCTAATCCATTAACACATTCATAAAAAGCAACCTGACAAACTATTATACAATATGCAAAATTCACATTCAAAGTAAAACACATAACCCTCCCCACTTTTGAACAACACATTGTCCTCATTGTGAGAAGGAGACAAGCAAACACGCATGGCAAGAAAAAACATAAATTAAAGTAAAAAATAAAATAAAAACTAAATTTATAAAGAAAGGGTTACATACAAAGCCTCACGATGATGGAGGTGGAGATGGTGTCGAAGGTGGCAATTGGACACCTTAAGCCTCGAAGTAACGATGGATACAACGTACATCCAGGCTCTGACGTCATTGTGTTCGGGCCATCTTCTTCATTCTTTTAGAGTTCCCCTCAAGTGTATCTGTAATTACTTTGATGTTTGTAGAGATTGTATCAAGCACTTTCTTCCATCCCAATTCTTCTATTTTTTCTTCCTCCTCGAACTCCTCATTGGTCGAATCCTCTTCTTGTTATTGTTGAGTATATGAACTCACTTGACTGGTCCTGATCTTGACGTTTGTTTCTTTCATAAAAAAAAGGGTCTCAATCTACTGCTAGAAGTTTATTGAAAACATGCATTGCAAGGCCATTAACATCTGCTGGTGTCTGCTTCAGATGTTGTAGGAGGTTAATCAATAGGGGAATCAATTGGTATTGAATCTTCCTATAACAATTTCTTTTTCATTTTTTTGACATTTGATATTCATTTTAAAACCAAACAAGGATTTGGCACTTGTTAAAGATTATGATGGTTTATGAATTCAGCATGGTAGACCAAGAGTCCATTACACTTAACTCTATAGTAATCAACTATGGCTGAAACCAAGTAACCCATTCCTAAGTTATTGCTCCTCTTGCATTGAGTAGCAATAATTGCGTTAAAGATATGGGTGGTCATCCAAACTAGGATGTTGTGGTCTATGCACCACAATAGGAAAAGTTCCTTCGTCGAACACTTGTTGGTTTTCATTTTGTCAAAAATAATTTGACACATGAATTTGTGCAGTAATAAGTGTTCGTGGCTCCTGATGATGTTGTTGTGTGCATTCTTAGTAGTGAAATGCTTTAACCCATTTAGTTTTGTCTAGTAGGGGCTGACATAGAAATCATCGTGCTTATCCACTACGGACAATTTAAAGAAACCATAAATTTCATATAAAGTCTCAAAATTAAGCTCATAAGATTGTCCCCACAACCTAAACCACAATTACCTAGGTTTATTGGATTTAAATTAAAGGGATGTCAAGAGTTCTAAGGTAAGCTTTTCATAAACTTGGTATTGAAATTAAATAAACTGTCCCCATTGAATTCTCTCCACTAAATTTTTGACCTTGTCTCTTAATTTTAGTCTATCTAAAGTCTCAAAATGAAAATACTTGGGAATCATAATTTGCTTATTATAAAGAGAGTGAAAGAAGTTACCTTCCTTATCTAAGAAGATCAGGAAAGGTGCTTCGTAATCAGCTACCCTATTCCTTCGCCCTCGTCTAAGACTTGGTTTCATCCCCATAATTGATTGCGCTTTGCTGACTACTTAATATGCAACATATTGGCTCTCAAGTAGGTAGAAGTTGGAAGAGACTGGAAGTTTAGAATTTGGTTATAGAGACATGAGAATTTTTAGAGGTTCTAAACTTAGAGAGATAAAATTAAAATGCAAGTGAGTAAAAAAGTGAATTAAGAAATGAATATATAGGTGAATGGAGGGTAAAATGGTAAAAAATTAAATTGAAATTTGCCTGTCTAATTTTTACCCTACCGCAGGCCACGATCGTGGCCTTTTCCACCAATTTCTGATATTTTTTGTCCTTCTACACTTTCCTGAGATCACTTTTGGTCGCTTTATAGCTCTTTCACCTCTCTTTTACTTACTTCCTCAATCATCTAATTCAAATCAAAGTATTATGCCATCTTGATTTTATTTGGAAATGAAATAAGCTAACTACGAAATTCAAACTAAGAAAAAATTCAAAGGAAATGACATGAAATTTAACAATCCATGGGTTGCCTCCTATACAACACTTCTTTTAATGTTAGTAGTTCAACGCTCTATCCTTGGAATTTCAACTAGGATCAATTATGAGCGGCTTGCTTCCACCTTTTTCGTTCAACATCAGTTTTATAGCCTGTAAGTAAGCTACAAATTGCAAAATAACTAGAAAGATAATATTGATAACATTATGAAAACCAATTAAGCTTAATAGTGTCCTTTTCTTAAGTGAACTGTCACCATAACAAGGAATAATAAAATGCCCTAAATCTTCCATCGAATCCAACAGTTTGTCCTATACAATCGTGAGTTGCTCTCTTTTTTCCTTAATCACCTTCTTCTCCTTTGTTTCTTCCTCTTCACAAATAGAGACTTTTATAGCTTCTTTAAACTCGATGTCTATTGTGATATGTTCTTCGTCCTTTTGTTCTTTAGAAGAACACATCAATTATCCTAAATGAGCTACTATCCTTCGGATTCTTTAATACATCATTCACGTTGAATATCACTTGGTCATCATTAATCGGAAGGATAAGGTTCTTTTCATAGACATCTACCTAAGATTTTTTGATGTTGAAGAGAGATCTTTTCTTCATCCCCTTTATTTGTCTCTTGATCTTTAATAAGGTGGGGTTCAGTTTGGTTTTCTAGTGATCCTTTTAGCTCTCCCTCATTCTTAGGTGTGATAGCCTCATATTACTCTCTTTGATGTGTTTCTATATTACTTAGAGAGTTTTCTACACTTCTTTAACATAATTCACAGGAAAGCTATCTCAATCGAATCTCTATGTTGTCAATAGACAAGGCATGATTTTTCGTTACTTGCTTAATTTGCTCTTCTAGTCTCTTTTGGCCCTTTTCTATGCCCATGAGTTTATCCAGAATATTGTCTAATTTAGAATCCCATGAACTTGACTCATCTTATTAAAATCCTGATAGGTCTTGATGTCCTAAGCGAGTCCTTACATCATTGGACTAATAGAAATTTGGATGGTTCTGCCACCTCGGAGTGTATATGTTTCAATAAGGATCATTACTTCCCTAACCATACTGCACCTCATTGTAGTTTGCAAAAGTTCCTTATTCCCTATAATATCTATCTTCCATCATTGTTCTTTCCATTTCTTTTTCGGTATCTAGATCTTTAGATGTCTCATTCTCACTCTAAGATGTCTTGTTGTGCCTCTACTTTATACCCTAAACTTCTTTCTCTATTTTTTAAAATGAAAGATAGTGAAACAGCCTTTCTTGGACCTCGAACTTGTCTTGAAATTTTAAAGGATAAATTGACATTAGATGAGAAATTGTGGTGAATTTATTTATGTGAAAAGAAAAAGAAAATTAAAGAATGTAAATTGTTATATGAGATTAAGATAGGTGAAATATGCTTTTGTTATTGATGTTTATGATTAATTATGACCTAAAATGGTGTTTTGAGGAAAATTCTGGACTGATGTAGTTTGAATTGGAGTAAATGGTCTACATGAAAGTTATAGAGAAATTTCATAGCTTTACAATGATGTATAATATGTTATTTTCGATTGTAGGAATTAGAAGATGTGAAATTTGGAAGTTTGGATGTTGTTATGGGATGACAATTTCTGAACATAAACTTTGATTGAAAAATTGACTTAGCTAGAGGTTGAAATTGCTTTGAAGTTCTTCATAAAAGTTTTATATTATGTTTTGATTTTTCCATTTATGTAAAGTATGGAAATTTTGGGCTATGAAATAGGAAGTTATGATTTTTACTAGTTGTTGTTACTGTTTGGGAAGAGTATTAGTGGACATGAACTTTGAAGTAGTTTTTGACTCCTTTACAGGCCAATTTGATTTTTCTGTCCTTCATGAAAGTTGTAGGTTGCTTTTTGATCTTTTCATTGATATAAAGTATGACATTTTTGGACCTTGGAGCTGAAAGATAGAAATCTTCTAAGTTGAGTTATTGTTTAGGGAGACATTAATTGGACAGAACGTTTGAGTGGGAATTTCCTTTAGAGACAGAATTGATTTTTTAGTTCTTCATGGAAGTTGTAGAGCTTCCTTTCAACTTTCTTTTGATACCAAGTTTGTGAATTTTGAACTTCTGTGTAAAAAGTTATGAATTCTTGAAAGTCAGTATGCGTTTTGGAGCGACCCTTTGTTTTGGTCGACCGATCCGATCCTTTGTTTTGGTCGACCGATCTGACCCTTTGTTTTGGCCGACCGATCCGATCCTCTATTTTAACTGACCGATCTGATCCTTTATTTTGGTTGACCGATCCGATCCTTTATTTTGGTCGACCGATCCGACCCTTTGTTTTCGCCGATCAATCCGACCTTTTGTTTTGGTCGACCGATCCGACCCTTTGTTTTGCCCGACCTAATCCGACCCTCTCTCACTCTTTTGCTTAATCCGACCTAATTCATGATCTGTGGAGATCCAATTGAGTTGATTCTTGTTGCAAAATAAACTAAAGACATGGAATTACAAGTTATCTGAAGGTACTGAGTTTTAATTCGGACTCGGGTTTCATGTTCAGTCTTGGATTAGTAAGAGCTGAATAAGGTGATTCTTGATTCGGATTAAACTAGAGAAATAGGGCTACAAATATTATGAAGAAATTGAGTTCCAATTTGTTGGAACCCCTCCCCGGTGAGTCGCGTGCCCGACATCCTACGTGACATCTGGACGCGCATCTCACGAGGGAGGAATTCCTCACCACGAAAGAAACCTCAAATCGAACTTAATTTAATGTCATCCGAACAAAACTTGATAAATTCACCCTAATTATCCTCCAATAAAATTGATTTTCTTAGGGCCCATAATTAGATCCGATTCCTAAGCTAAAATAAAATTCCATATCGCTAGGTCATTTAGAATCAGAAATCGCCTCAATCGGATCTCTATAGCTCACAAAATCGCCCGAAAATGGAATTACATTCAAAACCGTTACATAATTTACTCTCTTTAATATTATCCGTAAAGTCCGACCAAAACTCGACACTCTCATTTTACCAAAAAGGGGTATAAAATTTTTTTAGAAATCCAACGCTTCAAAAATCGTGAAAATCGGAGGTCCAACGGAGGAGAAACGAATAAAATAGGAAACGGGGTTTAATTTTTCCAAATTGAAAATTCAACTTTTAAAACTAATGAAAACTTCTCTAACTTTAAACTTTAATAACTTTTCATCCCGAAACCCGAATTTCGTAAATTTAGTGTCAATAAAAAGATAAAAGGAAGCTCTACAACTTCCTAGAGGATTTAAGAACTAATTTGGCCATTAAGGGGATCAAGAATTGCTTCAAAGTTTCAGCCCAAACTCAAATTTTCCTACACAATGCCAAAAGTTTGTAAATTCATATCTTTTAGCACACAAGTCTAAAAATGTCATATTTTACCTTGTTGGAAAGATAAATAGATAATTTACAACTTTCATGAAGAGTGAAAAAGTCATTTTATTCATTAAAAGAGGTAAAAACACCCTCTAAGTTTCTGCCTATAAAAATACCAATGGAACAGTAAATTGACCAAATGAACAGTACCTGTAATCTTTCCAACCTTATAACTTTTTATTCTTAACTCCAATAATTGGAAATGATACCTCGTTGGAAAGGGTAAAAGATAATCTACATGTTCTATGAAGGACGGAAAAACCAAAACAAGCTTTAAATTGGTGAAAAACCCTCCCAAAGGTTCTGTCCAAAATTGCCAAATAAACAGTAACTGAACTAGGTCTAACCCCCATAACATTTTACTCCTAACTCCAAATAAGGCATAGTATACATCAATAGAAATAAGAAAGGATTATATACAAGTTCCATGAAGGGAGAAAAAATCAATTCAATCATTTAAAGGGTTAAAAACCCTCTCAAAGTTACTGCCTGTATAAATCCAATAAAACAGTAACTTAATTTAAATGAATAGTAACTGTCATCTTCTCAACCTCATAACTTCTTCATCTTAAGTCTAAATTTGACCAATTATACCTCATTGGAAAGAAGAGAAGACAATCTACATTTTCTATAAAGAAAGAAAAAATCAAATCTGTCTCTAAGAGGGTGATAAACCCCTCCAAAGATTCTGTAAAATTTTAGTGGATAACAACAGTAGCTGCAACCTTTCAGCTCTCATAACTTTTTCATTTTAAGTCCAATTGTGACGAATTACATATCATTAGAAAGATTTTAATATTCACTACAATCTTCAAGAAGGCATCTCACTGAAAATCTCGCTCTAAATTACTCTAAAACCCAAAACAAGTGGCTGTCCAATTTGGGAAAAATTGGATAGCACTTCCCCTAAAAATGCTCTAGCCAAAACTTCAAGTTGCTCTTCTAAACTCCATTACCTGCATAAGGCAAACTCAATATCCAAACTTCCACAACACATCTCAAACCAAATATCCCAATTCCAATGGCAGGAACACACTCTTAGGCATCTATCTATTTCAAAACCTAAAGAAAATACAAGCTCATCCTTACTTTTATCAAATTCAACTATACATCCATACATTCTTAGAAAACACATACAAGATACATTTGAAATTCAAAACTCTTACATTTACATGGAAACAAGTAAATACAAAGCTTTAGAGCGCATTTTAGCCCAAATACATCAAAGTCTCAAGGAACAAAATACAAAGTACAACATTAGTTCCAAAATGCTATCTAAAGCTTTGTTTTCTTAAATACAACTTTAAAAGCAAAATACATCAGAGTATGCCTCAATCCCGATGTGATGACTCGGTTTCTCGCTCAACACCTGTGGAGGGGAAATGGGGGGTAAGCTCGACGACTCCGTAGGTAATAACTTAATAAACGATAATATAAGCAAAAAACCATTATACATTCTTTTATTTCCAAAACAATATCACATTAAGGAAAACATTGACAATTTTCAAATCTTTTTATAGAATTTATCACATCAAACAATTTATAAATCTAACACATCACAAAGCAATCTCACATTTCACAAAATCACAAACAAGGTGGTTCGGGTGGATCCGAAACGGAACATACTACTCATTCCCGCGAAGCGGTCATGTGTAGCCGTGACTGATGGGAGTCCTTGAAAGGAACTCCGATGCCACTAGCGAGCAGGCGGGAGAAGCCTATGGATAGACAGGTGCACCTGACTCTGAAGGGACCACCAAAAACCCAAAGAAAGCATATAATTTACATAATTCGAAATTATTAGCCGTAACTGACCATTACAAATTCACTTTCGCATGATTGGGCCAAACTAGCAAATCTTTTCCGAAATCACACATTCAAGTCTTTTTCATATAACGAAACATTATACAAATGATTTCTAACATAATTTACAATCAAAGAACATCCCATACAAATGAAAAACATAACAAAGAGTAATTTATACAAAAATTCAAAGTCATTGGAAAGCATTATTTTACATTTATTATAAAACTTAAATAGGCCTATTATCTCAAGTATTAGGAAATCACCCACCTTAATTCTTTTAACTTTGGGATTGATCAAATGGCCTTGCTTCTTCCTCCAATTGCCTCACTTCACCTTCATCAAGCATAATCATCCCATAAGCATAAGAGAAAACAAAATTGGAATTCTTAAGGAAAGAAAGACATGAATTCAACCCCATCTAACCTTACCCATAAGGTTTCTAAGCTTCTAGCATCAAAACCTATCTAAAAATCCATAAATTTCACATTTTCTTACCTTAGAGATTGAAACCCACGAAAATTGATTTTGCTCCAAAAGGTAACTAAAACTCTTTCTCTTCCCTTTTCTTCTTAAAGAAACTCTTCAATCTTCCTTTCTAAAGTATAAAAACCTAAGCTCCTTTCTTCTCTTCCTCTTCTTCTTCTTCTTCTTCTTCTTCTACTTCTTCTTCTTCTTCTTCTTCTCTTCACATAGCTGAAAGTCTCCTCTCCCTCTCTTTACTTTGAAATTTTGTATGTCTCTTTAGAAGACTTAGGGAAAATCTTGTTTTTAACTAAAAACCTATCACCAAACGATGTAGTTTCACCAAAACTCTTCTTTAAACATGCAATTTTCGTCCATTACACTCATTCATACGACTCCCTCACTTCGATTTCCTTTATTCTTGTTTTAATGACATTTAAATGGACTAAAAGCCCATCTTTATAAACCTTAAGCCTTAAAAACCTAAGCAAACCTCCTTAATTAACCCTACACCAACTTATGCCTTTAATTTCTAAAAATTTATCAAATTTCTAATTTTAACTAAATCCTTTCAATTTATTTCTATATACTAAGCCCTAAAGACCCCAAATTAATTTCAAATAGGAATTTAGGCAAACTAATACTCAAAATAAAGAAAAGTTGCTTAAAGCGAATCGGGGCCCAACATTTCTCCCCCCCCCCTTAAAAGAATTTCATCTCCGAAATTCGTACCTGACATACTGAAGAGATGGGGATACTTCTCCTTCATAGCTTCCAATGGCTCCCACGTGGCCTCTTCTACCGAGTAGTTCCTCCATAAGACTTTTACCAACTGCACAGTCTTGTTCCTGAGAACCTTTTCTTTGGTATCCAAGATCTGCACTGGAAGCTCTTCATAACTCAAATCATCACTCAACTGAACTTCATCAGCTTGAATGACATGGGAGGGATCTGATCAATATCTCCTCAGCATAAAGACATGGAAAACATCATGAATCTGTGATAGCTCAGGAGGCAATGCTAACTTGTACGCCAATGGACCAATCCTCTCCAGAATCTCATAAGGTCCCACATACCTTGGACTTAGCTACCCTTTCTACCAAATCTCAGAATCCTTTTCCAAGGGGAAGTCTTCAGAAACACCTTCTCACTGACCTCATACTCCATCTGTTGGACCCCGAACCTTTCTATGAGCAAGGACTTTTAACCGAGGAATTTTTGGCAAATAGTTATGTGTAAATAAGAGAGGAAATTATGAGATTGAAATGAAATGGAAAGAGATTGATTAAATCAAAAGTTATAGGATTTGGTTAAGGGTTATGAGTGGATAATTTTCTGAACATGGTTCAGTATTTTGTGAAATTCGGGAGCTGTAGAGATCCGATTGAGTTGATTCTTGAGGAAACATAAAATTGAGACATGGGGCTACAAATCATGTGAAGGGATCGAATTCTAATTTAGTCCCTAAGATTTTCAAATTCTGGATTGAAATGGGGTCAATGTTCAGTCTCGGATTAGTGAGAGCTGAACGCGTATTTTGGCCATAACTCTTTCGTTTCTAATCCGATTTGAGCGTTTTTGGTGTCATATTAAAGATGAGACAAGGAGGAACACTTTTCAAGAAGAAAGTTTTACCAAATTATGTAACTTACCTGCCCAAAATTGAGAAGCAAGATGGCAATTTTTAAGGGTTAAATGGAGGGCAATTTAGGAAGTTCACTTAAGGAGTTAAAGTTGTAGGCTTTAAGTGAAGGGCATTATGGGATTAGAAGGGAGATAGAAGAAGACAAAAAATAGAAGAAGAAGAGGGAATTTTCGTGGGCTGTCAAGGAGAAGAGGAGAAGAGAGAGAAAAGTGGGAGAAATAGAGAAGAAGAAGGAGATTTCGAAAATCCAAGAGGAAAGGTGGAAAAATCGTGGAAAGGAGGAGAAAATCAAGCTTCTAAGGTGAGTTATTCTATCTTCTTCTTGATTTGTTGAAGAAAGAGGGATTGTGTTGTGTTGGATGGAGAAACCTAGAGAGGGAGAGAGGGATTTTCGTGGATGAGGAAAAAGATGGAGAAATCTTTGGATTTCTTTGAGTTTCTAAGCTAGTGTTGTGATTTCTAACCTATATGGACTATGGGTAGGTTGGATTTGAGTTAGATTAGGGTTAATTGCATTTGATTAAGATTGGGGAAAATTGGGTATTTTTCAATTGAATTGAAATTCATGAAATGTTGGTTGTGTTTAGGAAATCAAGAGGCCATTCAAAAACAAGAGGAAGGAAGTTATTGATTTTGGAATTTGCAAGTATAAGTTGGGTAAATTATTTATAGTTGTTGTGTGAGTTGAGCAAAATGCATGATGTGTGAATTGTGTGCTAAATGACTTGATGGAATTATTGTTATGTTGGTATTTCATTATGAGGTATACCATTTTGATGAAACAATTGAATTGTGCTTATGTTATGTTATGCATTGATGGATGCTTGACTTTTGACATGATTGTTATGCCATTGATTTTGTCATGGCATTTTGTATAAAGAAAATTATGAGATTTTGATCAAATGGAATTGAGCACGATGATGTTATGCCTTGTATGATGGCATTTTGATAAAAATGGAAAGAATGATTGAATTGAACATAAGGTGTGACTGTGTGCTTTGTGTGGGCGAGAGTGGAACCATTTCGTAGTCACGTGCACGTCGACGTAAAAGCCTTCTCTCGGCTGCCCGCTTGTGGCCCACGAGATCCGAAATGGACTCGTTTCATTCACGATTCAAACTTCGGTTTCATCGTTTTGTTCACGGAACCCTCGAGCCAATTATGTGTGCATCTGTATCTTAATGTGTCAAACTATGATGATATTTTTGAGTGGTGCTTGAATGATGAATTAAATCAAATGTGCCATTTGTGATGATAGTATGAATTATGAAATGTGAATCGTATTGTGAAGGTTGAATTGAATTGTCATTGCGATGAATATGCTTATATCAATGTTCATAAATATGTGTGACTGTGTGGCTCAATGCCAATGGCTATAAATGGTTTAGCCACTGAGCTATGAAGCTCAACCCATTTTTCCCCACTCCTCAGGTGCAGTGCGAGAAAGATTTAGCGATCCTTGCAAGAAAGTTGGACGACTTCGAGATAGATAGCCTTTGTATTAGGCTACTTGAACCTTTGTATACCATTCCCTTGTATTTGTTTTAAGTACTTGATGTGTAATTCGTTTGTAAAGGAAGTTTTTCGAATGTTACATTATTTAGTTATGAGATTGCAAATTTTGGGAATTTCCTTTGTATTTTGAATATTTCTTTTCAATGTTGAAACTCATGATTTGGAAATGAATTGAGAACTTGAAAAGTTCCTTTTGTACATTGTGTTATGTTTTCAAGGTTTGAATTGAGGGATGTGTATAATTTATTTGTTGAGATTGCCTATTGTTGCTTAAGTTTAGAATAGCATGTTGGAGTTGGGAAGTTTGTGTATGAAGAGTATTTGGATTATTATGAAGTTGTTTTCCACTTGAAGGGTTGAACTTGGGGTGATTATGAATGTATATGGGGTTAGGATGGAGTTTGGAAGCATTAGAGAGGCTTTAGAAGGAGTTTTGGAGTGTTTGCCCCGTATGTGTCCGTTAAACGGACATCCCAGTCTGTTTAACAGACTTTCTCGGATGGTTTTGGACACTTTGGACAGTGTGTGTCCGTTTAACGGACATGCTCGGGTCAGCTATAGTGTTTTGCGATTTTGACTAGTTTCAAGGCCGAATCTCGCTTTGAGTCCTCTAATACGAGTTGTAGATCTCGAGGTCTTCTTTCCAATGGTCTAAGAACAAAAGCATTTCGACATCCGTATTAAAAGTTATTGCATTCGCGCCAAGGGAGGTACAAATTGGTTTAGGGTTTAAACATGGTTTATTCTTTTGGGCATAACTCCCTCATCTGACCTCCAATTGAGGTGATTCTTGAATCTATGGTTTCCTAATACATGTATATTTCTCTCCATAAAAATTTGTATCATTTGGAGTTGAATTGAGAGAATTTACATTAAAGTAAGTAAGAGGTCGGTTAGGAGAGCATGTTTGGGATATGATCCCTTTTAGTTCTTTTAAATATATCTTGAGTTGTATAACTCCGTTTGAGGTGATCCTTGCTTCAAATTAAACAAGAGATTTAGAGCTATGATTGATATGAGAAGTCAAATTGAAATCCTGATTTGAAGGTTTTCAAATTTTGTTTGCGAATAGGAGAATTGAGTTCAAGCTTAGTGACTGATTTGTATGAGCACATCCTTGAGCAAATTGTAAGCAATTTTTGGGATGTTATGAAAAAAAAAAGTAATGAGTTTAAATTGATAATGTCTTTTAAGAGTTCAATGAAAGAACCTTTTCGAGGTAATATCCACGCTCTAGGTTTCATGTTTTCGCAAGAGAGTTGGGTTCCGGAATCGGGGCCCAACAGTTGTGGTATCAGAGCACCGGATTTGAGATCTTACATGGGTGTATATGTATAAGTTACATGTAAGAGAGATTGTTAAGAGTTTAAGTTGATAAAGTAGTAGGAAGAAGAATGATTTGTCAGAAAATAAGAACATAAGGAAAGTTTGTTGATATGTACTTGAATTGATGATGGAAGATGAGGACTAATTGGAGTGACCTTATAGGGTGCTTTGTGCACGTCTTATGATATGATATTGGAGTGATTGTTGGGATTCAGACACAGGGTCCAGCGTCTTGTGATATAAAGCTTAGGCTTTTGGGTTCCTAGGCCTAGATTACTTTGTGATATGACTTGTTATGCCATGTGATTATTTGTTTGTATTTATGCTTTTATTGACATGCATACATGTAGAGAATAAGATTAGAAAGAAACGTAAGTTAAATGTTAGTGTTTGCATTGAAGGTGTAAAAAAACGAGGAGTTTTGCAAGGATCTGCTGCACCTGATTCGTCATCCTTAAAGAAGGGTATGGATGAGTATAGAGTCCCATAATTTGCAATCGCATGATTCATATGTATGAATTTTGTTAAGTGTTTGGATTATTAGAAGCAATGAGAAGCATGATGTTTTGCCAGAATGTAAGACAAAGAAAGATGTGGCTACTTAGAAATAAGGAATTTTGTGGTCTGATATGTTCAACATGAATTTAGTATTTGTGAATATTTCAGTAATTTTGGTAATGGAATTTTGTTGTGGATTGTATTTGAATTGATGTACTTATACTTGAATTGATATGGATGTGAGAATAATTGCATGAATTGAATAAATTGGAAATAGAGACTGAAATGACAAGATTTATGGTATACAAGCAAAGTGGGATTGACATGTTTAACTCGAATCTATGATCTAGTGAATGGAGATTCGAATTTAGAGGGCTATGTGTCTATAATTCTAAATTGACTAAGAAGGTATGCAGGGGAAAAGGAATGAAACAAAGGGTAGTGATATAGGTAGAAGTCCCCGAGGTCATGTCGACCCTTAATATGAGTCCACATTTGATAGTGTGGATATATTGGTGAAAAAAAAAGTGATTGAGTACATATGAGATTTATTTTTGGGTGTTACATATGAGGTAATTTATGATCCCTACAGGTAGGTTATGAGATGAATCAAGGCATCAAGATAACATATGGCATTGGTGATTATGTTAAAAAGGTAATTTCAATAGGGCAGAAATTTTGAAGAGTAGGGTAACATTCAGAGGTTGTTGGGAATTAGTTATGATTGATGTATCGGTAGCATGTAATATCAATTGGTCTAATATTTTGATCATGTAAAGGATGACAGAGACTGAAATTTGTTGAAATGCCATGAGCGTTTGAAATCGATCGTATTGAGGTGTTGAGAATGACTAAAACAATATTGATGATGATTGATTGATAGAAATTGCATGGACAAGATGATAGTGGCAAGGAAAGTTTCTTTTGAAGAAGGATTTCGTTGAACGGATTTGAATTAAGAATGATCAATGAAAGAGCAGATCATAAATGAATATGAAATAAATTATTGGAGGTATATCCCTAGTGGAGACTCAAGCATAAGAGATAGAGTATGCACAGGAGAGATGAATTATACTGTGATGAGTGTATTAGTACCAATGCAAGAAGTTAAGTTGCAAATGGTTGAAATACGCAAAGAAATCGGTATGAATGAACAGATAGTAGAATAAGTTAATGTGAAATATGAGGAAATTTAAGAATGGAGAAAATTATTTGAGAAAGGTAAGTCAATTGGAAGATTGAAAATGACGTGAGATCATAGCACCTTATTGAGGAATTTGTTAGTTAAGGAATTTGGAGAACTAATCAAGGTCCTATGGAGTTTTGGAAATATTTATTCGAGTTATCAAACGCTTCGACGATACTATGGTATTGGAGATTAAAGTAACTCAAGAAAAATTTGATGATCTATAAAATGTATTCAAAAAGTTGAGAAGAGTAGTTTCAAATACTTGAGGAAAAATGTGTAAATCGTACTAATAATGAAAGTGAAGAGAAATTTGAGGAATTATAACACTGATATTGAGTTTATGAACTAGATTGGGAGACCTTATGGTACACAATGATGCAATATAAGAGATTAGGATGAAATCCAATACTACATGATAAAGTGACTTCGTATATATGGAGACACTTAAACTCTTTGAGATGATCAATTGATGTATGAATTGGAAATTGCTACGATAGTGATCATTTTGAAAGTGGAGACATTATTTGTACAGAACACATGTGGGATGTATATAATTATACAGATCATTAAAGTTTGAGTAATTATTGAGTTGAGAGAATTGAATATTAGACTAAGACAATAGATGGAAGTACTAAAAGATTTTGATGATACAAATGAGTTTCCCAATAACGTTAGTGTTGTATTTGATGCATTAAGTAGAAAACCCGATAGCAGTGAAACATGAATTCCGGTATTGAGGATACTAAATTTAGTAAAATAAAGAGCATAGAATATGGAGTTAAATTTTGAGGCAAAGAAAAGTGCCAATTGTCATGGAATTGAGGATCTGTTTCATACAAAATGATTTATAAAGCCCGAATTGAGGATTCAAAAATCGAGAACGTTAGGGAGGAATTGAAAATGGATCTGCATTCCGAGTTCGAATTGGAAAATGATGCTTTGTAATCGAAATGAGAAGTATGTATACTTGATAGAGATGATTGAGCAAGGAAATCTTTAAAGAAAGCACAAATGATTGCGATTGTGAGTTGTTAACAGTCTTGACTGTTGTAGAGATTATTAAAGCCTATAGTTTTGGAGTTTATAAAATATAGGATCAATGTACAGTTTGATTGACTTTAAGCATAACAAACATTATCGCGTTGATGTTATTAGAATATTGTATGGAGCATTATATGAAAAATTAAATCTTTAGTTGGAAGAATAGGGCCAAAGAGGGTCAAAGGCCAAAATCGATTGGAGATGTTGTTAATAAGGGAATTGACCTGTATTGGGAATTATATGAGTATGCTAAGAAACATAGATATGATTTGATACTGGTACTATTGCTGCAAGAAGTGGAAAATTGTGAATAATTTGAAGTATACTGAAAAATGAATGACTAAATGAACGATTGGAAGATAAAGTGAGTCTTTTAACTTTGAAAATTTGAGACAAATACAAGTAAGTTACTTGGAAGAATGAGGAAAACATATGATAGCATCATCTCCATTTTGTTGGATTTCTCAGGTAAGAATTTCGTAGGAGAAATTCTTTTAAGAGGGGGAGAATTGTTAGACCCCGAACCTTTCTATGAGCAAGGAATTTTAACTGAGGAATTTTTGGCAAATAGTTATGTGTAAATAAGAGAGGAAATTATGAGATTGAAATGAAATGGAAAGAGATTGATTAAATCAAAAATTATAGGATTTGGTTAAGGGTTATGAGTGGATAATTTTCTGAACATAGTTCAGTATTTTGTGAAATTCGGGAGCTGTAGAGATCCGATTGAGTTGATTCTTGAGGAAAAATAAAATTGAGACATGGGGCTACAAATCATGTGAAGGGATCGAATTCTAATTTAGTCCCTAAGATTTTCAAATTCTAGATTGAAATGGGGTCAATGTTCAGACTCGGATTAGTGAGAGCTGAACACGTATTTTGACCATAACTCTTTCGTTTCTAATCCGATTTGAGCGTTTTTAGTGTCATATTAAAGATGAGACATGGAGGAACACTTTTCAAGAAGAAAGTTTTACCAAATTATGTCATTTACCTACCCAAAATTGAGAAGCAAGATGGCAGTTTTTAAGGGTTAAATGGAGGGCACTTTAGGAAGTTCACTTAAGGAGTTAAAGTTGTAGGCTTTAAGTGAAAAGCATTATGGGCTTAGAAGGGAGATAGAAGAAGACAAAAAAAAGAAGAAGAAGAGGGAATTTTCATGGGCTGTCAAGGAGAAGAGGAGAAGAGAGAGAAAAGTGGGAGAAATAGAGAAGAAGAAGGAGATTTCGAAAATCCAAGAGAAAAGGTGGAAAAATAATGGAAAGGAGGAGAAAATCAAGCTTCTAAGGTGAGTTATTATATCTTCTTCTTGATTTGTTGAAGAAAGAGGGATTGTGTTGTGTTGGATGGAGAAACCTAGAGAGAGAGAGAGGGATTTTCGTGGATGAGGAAAAAGATGGAGAAATCTTTGGATTTCTTTGAGTTTCTAAGCTAGTGTTGTGATTTCTAACCTATATGGACTATGGGTAGGTTGGATTTGAGTTAGATTAGGGTTAATTGTATTTGATTAAGATTGGGGAAAATTGGGGATTTTCCAATTGAATTGAAATTCATGAAATGTTGGTTGTGTTTAGGAAATCAAGAGGCCATTCAAAAACAAGAGGAAGGAAGTTATTGATTTTGGAATTTGCAAGTATAAGGTGGGTAAATTATTTATAGTTGTTGTGTGAGTTGAGCAAAATGCATGATGTGTGAATTGTGTGCTAAATGACTTGATGGAATTATTGTTATGTTGGTATTTCATTATGAGGTATACCATTTTGATGAAACAATTGAATTGTGCTTATGTTATGTTATGCATTGATGGATGCTTGACTTTTGACGTGATTGTTATCCCATTGATTTTGTCATGGCATTTTGTATAAAGAAAATTTTGAGATTTTGATCAAATGGAATTGAGCACGATGATGCTATGCCTTTTATGATGGCATTTTAATAAAAATGGAAAGAATGATTGAATTGAACATAAGGTGTGACTTTGTGCTTTGTGTGGGCGAGAGTGGAACCGTTTCGTAGTCACGTGCACGTCGACGTAAAAGCCTTCTCCCGGCTGCCCGCTTGTGGCCCACGAGATCCGAAATGGACTCGTTTCGTTCACGATGCAAGCTTCGGTTTCATCGTTTTGTTCACGGAACCCTCGAGCCAATGATGTGTGCAACTGCATCTTAATGTGTCAAACTATGATGATATTTTTGAGTGGTGCTTGAATGATGAATTACATCAAATGTGCCATTTGTGATGATAGTATGAATTATGAAATGTGAATCGTATTGTGAAGATTGAATTGAATTGTCATTGCGATGAATATGCTTATATCAATGTTCATAAATATGTGTGACTGTCTGGCTCAATGCCAGTGGCTATAAATGGTTTAGCCACTGAGATGTGAAGCTCAACCCATTTTTCCCCACTCCTCAGGTGGAGTGCGAGAAAGATTTAGCGATCCTTGCAAGAAAGTTGGACGACTTTGAGATAGATAGCCTTTGTATTAGGCTAGTTGAACCTTTGTATAGCATTCCCTTGTATTTGTTTTAAGTACTTGATGTGTAATTCGTTTGTAAAGGAAGTTTTTCGAATGTTACATTATTTAGTTATGAGATTGCAAATTTTGGGAATTTCCTTTGTATTTTGAATATTTCTTTTCAATGTTGAAACTCATGATTTGGAAATGAATTGAGAACTTGAAAAGTTCCTTTTGTACATTGTGCTATGTTTTCAAGGTTTGAATTGAGGGATGTGTATAATTTATTTGTTGAGATTGCCTATTGTTGCTTAAGTTTAGAATAGCATGTTGGAGTTGGGAAGTTTGTGTATGAAGAGTATTTGGATGATTATGAAGTTGTTTTCCACTTGAAGGGTTGAACTTGGGGTGATTATGAATGTATATGGGGGTAGGTTGGAGTTTGGAAGCATTGGAGAGGCGTTAGAAGGAGTTTTGGAGTGTTTGCCTCGTATGTGTCCGTTAAACGGACATCCCAGTCCGTTTAACGGACTTTCTCGGATGGTTTTAGACACTTTGGACAGTGTGTGTCCGTTTAACAGACATGCTCGGGTCAGCTATAGTGTTTTGCGATTTTGACTAGTTTCAAGGCCGAATCTCACTTTGAATCCTCTAATACGAGTTGTAGATCTCGGGGTCTTCTTTCCAATGGTCTAAGAACGAAAGACTTTGGACTTCTTTATTAAAAGTTATTGCATTCGCGCCAAGGGAGGTACAAATCGATTTAGTGTTTAAACATTGTTTATTCTTTTGGGCATAACTCCCTCATCCGACCTCCAATTGAGGTGATTTTTAAAGCTATGGTTTCCTAAGACATGTATCTTTCTCTCCATAAAAATTTGTATCATTTGGAGTTGAATTGAGAGAATTTGCATTAAAGTAAGTAAGAGGTCGGTTAGGAGAGCATGTTTGGGATATGATCCCTTTTAGTTCTTTTAAGCATATCTTGAGTTGTATAACTCTGTTTGAGGTGATCCTTGCTTCAAATTAAACAAGAGATTTAGAGCTATGATTGATATGAAGAAGTCAAATTGAAATCCCGATTTGAAGGTTTTCAAATTTTGTTTGCGAATAGAAGAATTGAGTTCAAGCTTAGTGATTGATTTGTATGAGCACATCCTTGAGCAAATTGTGAGCAATTTTTGGGATGTTATGAAAAAAAAGTAATGAGTTTAAATTGATAATGTCTTTTAAGGGTTCAATGAAAGAACCTTTTCGAGGTAATATCCAAACTCTAGGTTTCATGTTTTCGCAAGAGGGTTGGGTTCCGGAATCGAGGCTCAACACCATCTCTTTCCTTTGAGCATCTTCATAACTCTTCATTCTGTCCTAAGCTGCCTTCAGCCTATGCTTTGTCAAGTTGACCTTATCGACGGTCATTTGTATCAACTCTGGACCCAAAAGTTTTCTGTCTACCTCTGCATCCCAAAACACTGGAGTCCTACATCTCCTCCCATATAAAGCCTCGTAAGGAGCCATCTGAATGCTCGAATGATACAAATTGTTTTATGCAAATTCGATCAAAGGCAAGTGCTCATCCCATGCTCCTCTAAAATCCATTACACAAGCCCTAAGCATTCCCTCAAGAGTCCGAATGGTCCTCTCAGACTGACCATCGGTCTGAGGATGGAAAGCAATGCTGAAACTCAACTTAGTACCCAAAGCCTCCTGCAAACTGCCCCAAAATCTTGAAGTAAAGCGAGGATCCCTATCAGACACAATCGAATCCGGGATCCCATGCAATCTCACAACCTCGTCAATATACTTCTTCGCTAGCACATGCAGAGGATCTGTCTGTTTGATTGCTAGAAAATGGGTTGATTTCGTCAATCTATCCACAATCACCCATATGGCATCATGCCTCCTACTGGTCCTGGGTAACCCCGTCAGAAAATCCATAGTGACTCTCTTCCATTTTCACTCAGGAATGGATAATGGCCTCAACTGGCCTGAAGGTGCCTGATGCTCAGCCTTGACTTGCTGATACACTAGACACTTACTCACATACTTGGCCACATCCTTCTTCATACCTCTCCACCAGAAATGTTCCCTAAGATCCCTGTACATCCTGGTGCTGCCTGAGTGCATTGCATAAGGTGCGTTGTACGCCTCATCCAGAATCTCATCTTTTACCTCCTTGACATCAGGAATACAGAGCCTATTCCTGACCGTCAGGAGTCCATCACCACTCAACACCATACCAGACTCCTTACCCCTCTGCACCTCTTCCCGCAGCTTACTCAATTCAGGATCCTGAACCTGCAATTCTCTCACTTTCTCTCTAAGGATCGGTCTTACCCTGAAAGTAGCAATCATGCAATCAGACTCTTCTTGCTTCAAACTGATCCTGAGCTTAGCCATCTCTTCCAATAGCGGTAGATAGACTGTCTGCACATATGCTATGGAAGACTTCCTACTCAAGGCATCAGCAACAACATTAGCCTTACCTGGATGATACTCAATTAACAGGTCATAATCTTTAAGCAGCTCAATCCATCTTCTCTGTCTCAAATTCAGCTCCTTCTGACTCAACAGGTATTTGAGACTCTTGTGATCTGTAAAGATCCTGGTTTGCACTCCATACAGATAATGCCTCCAGATCTTCAAGGCAAAGATCACAGCTGCTAACTCCAGATCATGGGTCGGATAATTCACCTCATAAGGCTTAAGTTGCCGTGAGGCATATGCTATCACCTTATCTCCCTGCATAAGCACACATCCTAACCCCTTTCTGGAAGCATCACTATACACAGTATAACTCCCCTTTCCTGTGGGCAAAGCCAAAACTGGAGCACTAGTTAATCTGTGCTTGAGCTCCTCAAAGCTCTGCTGGCACTCATCACTCCAGACAAACTTATAGTTCTTTCTCAATAGCTTAGTCAAAGGAGCAACAATCATTGAGAAACCCTCAACAAATCTCCTGTAATAGCCTGCTAAACCCAGAAAGCTCCTCACCTCAGTCACTGTAGTCGGAGCATGCCAGTTCACTACAGCTTCAATCTTCTTGGGATCCACATGCACCCCCTTCTCAGAAACAGTGTGGCCAAGGAAGACCACTTCCTGAAGCCAAAATTCACATTTAGTAAATTTGGCATATAGCTCTCTCTCCCTCAATCTCTGTAATACAATTATCAAGTGCTCCTCATGTTCTTCCTCACTCCTGGAATATATCAGAATGTCATCGATGAACATGATAACAAACTGATCCAAAAACTCCTTAAAGACCCTATTCATCAGATCCATAAAAGCAACAGGAGCATTGGTCAATCCAAAAGGCATAACCAGAAATTCATAATGGCCATACTGTGTCCTGAAAGCTGTCTTGCTCACATCAGACTCCTTAATCCTGAGTTGATGGTAGCTAGACCGGAGATCAATCGTAGAGAAAACCGTTGCCCCCTGCAACTGATCAAACAAATCATCTATCTGAGGAAAAGGATACTTGTTCTTCACTGTCACCTTATTGATCCTCTTATAGTCAATACACATCCTCTAGATTCCATCTTTCTTCTTAACAAATAAGACCGGCGCTCCCCAAGGTGAGGTACTCGGCCTAATGAACCCCTTCTCTAAAAGATCCTCCAATTGCTCCTTAAGCTCTTTCAGCTCAGCCGGAGCCATCCTGTAAGGTGGAATAAAAATAGGAGCTATCCCGGGAGCCAAATCAATAGCAAACTCAATCTCCCTCTCCGGTGGCAAACTGGGCAACTCCTCAAGAAACACATCAGGAAATTCCCTCACAATGGGAATATCCTCCATCTTGCTCTCCCTCACACTGGTATCCATAACACACGCCAAGAAGGCTTCATAGCCTCTTCCCATCAGTCTATCAGCTAACAAAGCTGAAACAAGCCTTGGCGGTGTCAACTTTCTGTCTCCTCTGAAAACTACTTTCTGACCCTCTCCCAGATCAAATTTCACTTCCTTTCGACCACAATCTAGCTTCACCTTATACTTCTCCGTTACGTCCATTCCGACAATCACATCTAACCCCTTCAGATCTAGAGGTAGCAGATCCACTACTAAACTAGATCAATCGATCACCAGCTCATAATCTCGAAAGATCCGGCTCACAATAACATTTCTCCCTAACGGAGTACTAACAAGCAGGAAATCATCTAATAGAACTGATTGCATATCAGGCAATATCATACTTGCAGAGACATAGGAATGCGTGGAACCAGAATCAAAGAGTACATATACATCAGAATGAAAAAGTTGAGCCATACTAGTAACAACCTTCGGTGCGGCTGCAGCCTCCTCTTAAGTCATAGCAAACACCCGAGCCTGTGTTTGCCCTCTCGGTCTCCCTGGAGGATTAGGCTTCCGCACTGACCCAGAACTACCTACCCCAGCAGCTGGTCTGGTCCCCACTGTCTCTACTCTCCTCTGAACCTGAGGCTGGGATCATTCCCCTCTAATCGTCTGAGGACAGTCCTTAATTTTGTGACCCTTCTTCCCACACTTAAAGCAGGCGCCTGACAACCTGTGACACTCTCCCCGATGAGGGTGTCCACAGTGCTCACACAGAGGAGTCTGTTCTGCTTCTCGATCATTGCTTCCTCCCACCGAGGAAGCTTGTATCGACCTTGGCCCCGATCTGCCGAGGGGCACTATTGCCACCTCGACTCGAAGTTCGCACTTTTGCCACCCCGCCAACCGATCGCATAATCGCCCCTCTCTGAATGATCGCTTCTACTCTTTCTCTTCCGCCACCTTCGCTCGATGTTCTCCAACTTCTCACTGAGTGCAAGATCCACCACCGCTTGATAATCATGTAAATTATGGTATTACCTTCTCTTTGATGCCCAGGTGGAGGCCTCCCTCAAACTTTCTGCACTTATCTTCCTCACTGAGATAACTGGGTGAATCGCAGCTCATACTCGCTAACAGACATCTCCCTCTGAGTCAAATTGAGAAACTCCCTGGCCTTGTCCTGCATGTAAACCCGGGAAAGATACTTCTTTCTGAATAATTCTCCAAAATCCCTCCATGAAAGAACTGGTGGTACAGCCTGACTCTGTGGGACTGACTCCCACCAGTGGAGAGCATCACCCTGCAATAAACTGACAGCATACTCCAACTTCTCCTCATCATAACATTTCATCTGAAGAAGCACCCTCTCTGTCCTCTTCAGCCAAGATTCAGCTTCCTCCGGATTGGTGGTACCATAAAAGTCCACCGCTCCAAACTTTCGCAGTTTATCAAACTGTCCGCCCCTAACATCAGAAAATGGCACGGAAGCCCAAGACCCTTGACCCATGGCAAAAGTGAAAGCCTGGGTAAAGGCCTGGAAAACTTGCGGGTCCATCGCAGGCATAGTAGGAGGAGGAGGAGGTGGAGGCTCCTCAGGTTGCACACTAGGTGCCTCAGAGCCGGGAGCAAAGTGTGTCCCTGCATCTTGTGGGACATGGGACTCATCTGTGCTCCCCTGGTGAGAGCGAGAACGAAGCCGAGCTCCTCGAGTTCTACTCCGAGGTGGCATATTTACTCCTTCAAAATAAAACCAGTGAAAAACTTTAGTTCATGCAAAAACAATTTGTCAAAATGTATCGCAAGATTTAAATCATGTAAAAATCCAGTCAAAATCATGCAAAATCAACATTTAAAATCATTTCAAGCAATTAAAAAATAATACAATTCATGCACACAATGCACAGAAGTCACTTTCAAAAGATTCACAAAACCCTAAATTTCTCTTTCAACCCGAACTTAAATCGAAAGCTCTGATACCATAAGTGTTGAAACCCCTCCCCGGTGAGTCGCGTGCCCGACGTCCTACGTGACATCTGGACGCGCATCTCACGAGGGAGGAATTGCTCACCACGAAAGAAACCTCAAATCGAACTTAATTTAATGTCATCCGAACAAAACTTGATAAATTCACCCTAATTATCCTCCAATAAAATTGATTTGCTTAGGGTCCATAATTAGATCCGATTCCTAAGCTAAAATAAAATTCCATATCGCTAGGTCATTTAGAATCAGAAATCGCCTCAATCGGATCTCTATAGCTCACAAAATCGCCCGAAAATGGAATTACAATCAAAACCGTTACATAATTTACTCTCTTTAATATTATCCGTAAAGTCCGACCAAAACTCGACACTCTCATTTTACCAAAAAGGGGTATAAATTTTTTTTAGAAATCCAACGCTTAGAAAATCGTGAAAATCGGAGGTCAAACGAAGGAGAAACGAATAAAATAGGAAACGGGGTTTAATTTTTCCAAATTGAAAATTCAACTTTTAAAACTAATGAAAACTTCTCTAACTTTAAACTTTAATAACTTTTCATCCCGAAACCCGAATTTTGTAAATTTAGTGTCAATAAAAAGATAAAAGGAAGCTCTAAAACTTCCTACAAGGATTTAAGAACTAATTTGGCCATTAAGGGGATCAAGAATTGCTTCAATGTTTCTGCCCAAACTCAAATTTTCCTACACAATGCCAAAAGTTTGTAAATTCATATCTTTTAGCACACAAGTCTAAAAAAGTCATATTTTACCTTGTTGGAAAGATAAAGAGATAATTTACAACTTTCATGAAGAGTCAAAAAGTCATTTTAGTCACTAAAAGAGGTAAAAACACCCTCAAAGTTTCTGCCTATAAAAATATCAATGGAACAGTAAATTGACCAAATGAACAGTACCTGTAATCTTTCCTATCTTATAACTTTTTATTCTTAACTCCAATAATTGCAAATGATACCTCGTTGGAAAGGGGAAAAGATAATCTACATGTTCTATGAAGGATGGAGAAACCAAAACAAGCTCTAAATGGGTGAAAAACCCTCCCAAATGTTCTGTCCAAAATTGCCAAATGAACAGTAACTAAACTAGGTCTAACCCCCATAACTTTTTACTCCTAACTCCAAATAAGGCATATTATACATCAATAGAAAGAAGAAAGGATTATCTACAAGTTCCATGAAGGGAGAAAAAATCAGTTCAATCATTTAAAGGGTTAAAAACCCTCTCAAAGTTACTGCCTGTATAAATCCAATAAAACAGTAACTCAATTTAAATGAATAGTAACTGTCATCTTCTCAACCTCATAACTTCTTCATCTTAAGTCTAAATTTGACCAATTATACCTCATTGGAAAGAAGAGAAGACAATCTACATTTTCTATACAGAAAGAAAAAATCAAATCTGTCTCTAAGAGGGTGATAAAACCCTCCAAAGGTTCTGCAAAATTTTAGTGGATAACAACAGTAGCTGCAACCTTTTAGCTCTCATAACTTTTTCATTTTAAGTCCAATTGTGACGAATTACATATCATTAGAAAGATTTTTGTAGCACCCTACTCCTGCGAGACCCAAACCCGACATCAACGGTGATATCCGAGCCCGTGACCCGCGAGGGTGGTATGCTAGGAAAGTCAAAACAATTTAAAAACCCGGAAAGCCATTCTTTAACTTTTAAAGCAATCGAGTGCGCAGGCATCATCAAATAATTTGGGCCCGCGATACGAAAACATTTTCATTCAAGATACGATTTTATCCATAACTCGGTTCATACACATATTATCCGAAATCAAATTGGGCCCAATACAATATCAGGATAAATCTACGAAAATACAATTTACACATAAATCAGAAAGACTCAAATGCAGACATGAGACTGATCCCGACTTGAACTCTGACTTGCTTGCTGTAATCATACTCCCGTTTGTCTAACGGGGTACTCGCCAAATCCTGAAAAATAATTGCAATATTGGGTGAGTTTGCGAACTCAGTGAGAAACCATCATCGATGGTCCACCCAACTCATGCATATACAACAATTCATATAATATTCCATATTATCACAATCCAAATTATCTCAGACATTATCACTTTTACACATTCGATGTCACCACATAACACTGATCAGATGAATATACAGTAGTAACACCTTTTTCCCACATTCACACATAATAGTTACACTCATGAACTTTTCCCATTATTATCCATTCTTTTCTGAGTTGTGACTGAGCGCCTAACAAGAGTGCGTAATCTGCATACATTTAGGGAGTAGAGAGCCCTCTGGTACGCTCGACTCCCTCGAGCACAAGGCTCGATTCGTAATATAATCACATTTTTGGCGAGTAGGAGAGCCCTCAGGGTATGCACTACTACCCGCTCACATTAGAGATAGGAGAGCCCTCTGGGTATGCACTAATCCCTCTCAGCGGCAGCTCCAGTCACAACCATTATTATTAATCGATTATGGAATTCGTTTATCACAATATAACGCACATGTATCAAATCGCATTCACAATCATTGCACATTTCAAAGACCAATACCTATTTCTTCGGACCTTCGATCCGGTAATTCAGTCATTGACATTTATGATTATCTCATTGATGCATTCAAGGTCATTTACTCACACAATAGCACTTCAACATCACATATTCAATATTTCAGACACCCATGGTCCGAAATCAATCAAATCAGACATACACATATCCATCCATTATCTCCACATGGTATCATTGCAGAATATTAAACACATAAAGGCTGAGAAACCAACTAGGTTACTCACCTCTAAACTTCCGAAGCTCACTGAAGTCTCAAATGCTCAGAGGATCGACGCCCACTGAGCCTCTATAAAAAATTCGAATAACCGAACATCACTAATGTTACCAATTTCAATAATCAATGATGCAAGTATATCGAATAATTTAAGTACTATGCATGTTATGACATTTCCGACCTCAAACTCGAAGTTTCTCAATTCCACATATTCACACTAATCCATAGCAATTTCTAACACCATGATTCAATTGGCTAAGTTCTAGATCCTCCGAAGTCAAATTATAAGACATAGGAATTATCGTTAAGAATCAAATTCGCTATTCAATTGTCATTCGATTTTGAGAACCACCGAATCAATTTTTCGAAACTCCAATCTCTTAAATCAAATTGCATCTCAATTCATAATCTCTAAATTGAAATCAATCCCTATCTAATTGAATCATCAAATTCCTAATTCCCAACTATTAACAATCTCCAATTTATTTTTCGGAAAGCATCATCCCTCGCCGCGGCGCCTAATCCTTCATGGCATGAAGCTCCTTTCTCCACGCCATTATCACGGCGTCAAGACGCTCGCCGCGACGAACAATTCTTTCTTCGCACAGATATCTGCGTACAGACGTCATGACGTGGGCAATTTCTAGCCACGGCGCTCCGCATTGTCATCAAGGCGTTCTGCTTTCCTCACTCGCCGCGGCGTGTTCTTCGTGCGCCACGGCGTGCGATCGCAGATTCGCCCAGAAAACCCAGAATTTTCCAGATTTTTCAGTCCCAAACCATTTCTTTTTCTTCCAAACACTCCAAAACAACTTCCTACACTTAACACAACTCATTCCTAACTTCAAACCCACAAAAAAAAACATTATTCATAAAACACCCAAATCAAAATCCACATTTTCATTTAAACCTAAATCATCCGAAAACTTCAAATTAGCTAAACCATTAATACCTTAATTCATTACTCAAGTCTAACTCAAATCTAACTATTTAAAGCATAAATAAGTAGGCACTTACTTGATTAAAGCTTAAACCTTTGAAAAACCACTTCAATCTCTAACTCCCAACTCAAACACCATCTACGGCAACACCCAAAACCAAGCATATCTTTACCATCTTCAACACCCAATTAGATGATAGATGTAAGGAAAGAAGAGGAAGAACTAGCAAGGAGGAAATCAAGAGGCAAGTCAAAGAGGAAATCACGATGGAGGAGGGAGGAGACTTCAAGTTTTTCTTCAAGGGAGAAGCAAGTATCGTGGAAGCAAGTTTCCAAAGGCATAGGTTTAAATATTAAAGGATTACTAAGGCTTGTTTGGCAAATTCATTTGCCACAAGTCCAAATCTGAACAACCTCAATCCAATTTCTAATTCTAATTTCTCCCGAATTCCAATGGTTCATACCCTAATTCCTCAAATCATAATTCAAATTACCTCATATCAATTATCAATCACATTCGGAACCAGAATCATAATTAATCAATCACTAAGCCATTTTTCCTGGTTCTCCGGTCCAGACCCGATACTCTAAAAATTCCAGAAAAATTCCTATAAATCTTCAAAATTAGAAAACATCTAATCACATACTCCAATTTACAAATCAAAACACAATTAACCTTAATCACAAAGTCTCCAATTCCACAATCAAGTCGGAAATCTGTCATACATGCATGTACATACATATGCTTGTGCAATTATGAACATTTATCAAGAATGCAGAGGCTATGAATACATATGCAAAATACGTATGCAGAATACGTATGAGGTGAACTGTACCATCCCATCGGTGACGGGATGTTACAATTTTGCGAGGCAGGGTGATTCCATTAGTGAAAGTCCTTTGGAAGGACCACTCATCAGAAAAGGATTTAGGCATTATAAAAGGGTTTCCCTCTTCCTCTAACAAGATCATTTCCAGTCCAATTTGCCTCCGAATTTCAATGCCTCGGCACATAAATTTCTAAAATCATATTTCCAAATTTTTTCCATCGCCATTAGACAATTATTTCGATCCTATTCAATAATCATCCGCCACTTGAGAATTTCCGGTCCGACATTTTCTCCTAATTATTCCATAAACTTTTCCTAAAGTTCACTGTCTACTGGCGATCACTCTAATACAGTTCCCACTCAATATTCAAACTCAATTAGTCCAAAATTCTCAATAAATCACAATCAAATCTTATATCTCATAATTTCACACTTCATATCATATTCACGTATTCACAATCAAAAATCGGGAAATGTCATGAATGCATGTACCTATATGTGCATGTGCAAAAGACTCATGGCCTCCAAAATTAGAGGTCAATAGGATGCTCAGTCCATTATGTGGTAATATCCTATCCCGCCACAATTTACCAATATGACCTTCCTATCGGTGACGGGATGTTACAATTTTAATATGCACTACAATCTTTAAGAAGGCATCTCACTGAAAATCTCGCTCTAAATTACTCTAAAACCCAAAACAAGTGGTTGTCCAATTTGGGAAAAATTGGACAGCACTTCTCCTAAAAATGCTCTAGCCAAAACTTCAAGTTGCTCTTCTAAACTCCATTACCTGCATAAGGCAAACTCAATATCCAAACTTCCACAACACATCTCAAACCAAACATCCCAATTCCAATGGCAGTAACACACTCTTAGGCATCTATCTATTTCAAAACCTAAAGAAAATACAAGCTCATCCTTACTTTTATCAAATTCAACTATACATCCATACATTCTTAGAAAACACATACAAGATACATTTGAAATTCAAAACTCTTACATTTACATGGAAACAAGTAAATACAAAGCTTTAGAGGGCATTTTAGCCCAAATACATCAAAGTCTCAAGGAACAAAATACAAAATACAACATTAGTTCCAAAATGTTATCTAAAGCTTTGTTTTCTTAAATACAACTTTAAAAGCAAAATACATCGGAGTATGCCTCAATCCCGATGCGGTGACTCGGTTTCTCGCTCGACACCTGTGGAGGAGAAATGGGGGGTGAGCTCGACGACTCCATGGGTAATAACTTAATAAACGAGAATATAAGCAAAAACTATTATACATTCTTTTATTTCCAAAACAATATCACATTAAGGAAAACATTGACAATTTTCAAATCTTTTTATAGAATTTATCACATCAAACAATTTATAAATCTAACACATCACAAAGCAATCTCACATTTCACAAAATCACAAACAAGGTGATTTGGGTAGATCCGAAACGGAACGTACTACTCATTCCCGCGAAGCAGTCATGTGTAGCCGTGACTGATAGGAGTCGTAAAAAGGATATAAACTAATAGCATGTATTAGTTCCCCATTCTAGTCCTAGTCACAATGTCAATTCCAATCCCATGAGAGTATGTTGAGATGCAAGTCTATACAAATTTATTTAATGCAATATAATAGTTGGGTGTTGTAGAATTATAACCTTTTATAATTAAATATTTCAAAGACAACAATTAAAATATTTGAAGTCACCATCTTCGAGAGCCTCAAAATCATACAATAAAATTAACTTTTTTGAAATTTCTTAAAAAGACAAAAGATGAAGATAGAAATTGGATAGAAGAAGAAGAAGAGGGGAGAGACACTATCTATCTATAAGGCTCCGTTAGTTACGAGAAAGTAAAGTGAGTTTAGAATATGATTCTTCGAAAAATAAATATATGGAAAGTAAAAATATTTACATGTTTGGATACTTATAAGAATTCTAATACGAAAGTTGGGTGGATTATTATTATAATGTTTGGTGTGTAACAGTATTGTATGGAATGTAACTTAATTTTAGCTTATATTTTTAATTATATCCCTACAAACAGAATAAAAATTGAAATTGTTAAATAAGAAAAATATGAACCTGAAGATTGTCGATTGAAACTTCTAAGCAAAAATATTCAAAGTCCAAATACTGGTCAATACTGGAAATTTTTTAAATAGGAGGAATTTTTTGCAAAATTTTTAAAAAAATTTAAAATTTCCTCCTACCTCTTATCTCTCCTCCCCTTTTTTAAAAAGTTTTTAATTAGTTATTTTATTTATTTCAACTTTTATAATTATTGTGAATTTTTAATTTTGTTTTAAAATAATAATAAATATTTTTATTACTAATAATAATTATAAATTAAATAAAACTTACAAAAATATTTTTATTTTAATATTTGATATAATATTTATTAATAACGGATTAATAAAATATTTTATTTTTAAAATAAATAATTTAAAATTATTATTTATAAACTAATATTTATTTTATATATTTTAATTATTAAATCAAAATTTATTTGAAATTTATATATTTTAAAATCATGAAATCGAGAGAGAATGAATTGGTTAAATTGTTTCAGTGTATTTTTAGATTAAATTTATGGAGAAAGTAATCTAAATACTAAGAAGGTATTAGGATTTAGAATACAAGGAAAGTGTCACTATTTTCTCTAAATTAGAAAGATTTTTACTTTCTTAACTACTAAAAAAAATGAAACAAACGTAATAATTTAAATTTTAAGAAAAATATTAATTTTTCCGATAACAATCCGTGTCAACTAAACGGGACCTAAATGATTTATTGGGACGATTCATCTATAACAAGTCTGAATTCTTGAGTTTCCCACTACAGTAATTGTACACTTACTATTTATTTGTCTAATTAATTTTTTAAAGGACTGAATCGTGAACTGAATCAGCATCTCTTGTTGGTATATATCTCCAGTTCACTCATGCCTGCGTCGTCACATTCAGATATTTCTTAAACTGCTAAGGCAAGAACAGAGCTTTTTATCACTACCAAAACTATAATCTTGACCTTGACCAAGAACTGTTTCTGATGAGTTTGAGAATTTTTGTGCTTGATTTGTCTCAATGATGTTCTAGGGGATATCCGCGAGTGTATCTCGATATTGCCGTTGTCTGCCACAAAGTGGTCATGTTGGTTTCAATGTTCCGCTCATTACGAATGCTGTATGCTTCTTGATTATTCATTTTCTTGGTCACCTTCATAGGAGAACATATTATACTTCTTTCCATTTTGATTTCTGCAAGGAAACAACAGCTAAGAATAGGAAGACAAGAAAGACACACATACACACAGAGGTGGGATTGAAAGTTGGAAATGGCATGCGTTTGGATGATAAGGTGGCTACCAATGAAGTTGATGAACTTGAGCAGGAAAATGGAAGAGAAGTACAGAAACAGGAGGTAGAGTCGTAGAGGGAGCGTAGAAGAACAATACAAGGGTTTCTTTTGAAGATGGCATCTTTTCTTTGTTATTTTGCTGTCCAAAGTTAGTGGCCAGCAACTATCAAAGTGATGTATCGAAGGACAACTCCTAGGAACAGTGTAATCCGCCATGGAAGTTATTGATTTAAAACAGTAGTAGATAGTCGATAATAGTAGCGATGCATTAATAGTCTCTTTAAAGCTAACGATGAAACCAACCATCTTCAGTTTGTTCATTATTTCGTCTTTAACTTGACTTCCAAACGTTCCTTTTCCCCCCTATGGTTACTGTCTTCATACACGGGGACAGATAACAAGACAAACAAATCCTGTCCATCATAATCGTTTGGTTTCCGTCTTCAAGTTGTTGTCCTCTGTCTCTGATAGACAGAGACAAACAAATCTCGTTCACTCCGAAAATGAAGGACAAAGAAGCTTTGTCTCTTGTCGCCGGATGAAAAACAATCATCAGCCAACTTTACCCCTCTCGTTTGTCTCCCAAGCCCATCTCGCCGCTGTTGCACGCTTGTCTCATCGCTGCAGTCTTCTCAATCGCACAGTTGGAGTCTCTTCCCCAAGACGTTCGACACTGGACATGTTGTGCAGAAACGTTAATAAATGTGGAGTGAAAATAAAATAGCAACAAAAGAACACTAAGATTTTTATACTGGTTCGGCAATGCCTACGTCTAGTTTGGAGACGACTGAGTATTTCACTATAACAATGAGAGCATACAATAATGTTTATCACTCAATTTTCAAGAGATCCAAAATAATCCAAACTCCTACCAGAAAAGAGAAAATAAAAAAAACAAATATATCAATATTTTTTTCTTTTCTCTCTCCCTCTCACTATTCTTCTCTCTCCTTTCTCTCTTCTTCTTCTCCCGAAAGTGTCTCTCTCACTCTCTAACAATTTCTTCTCTCTTCTCTCACCAGAAGTTTTGCTCTCTTTCTGCTCTCCCTTCTCCTCCTTCGTTTGCTTCTATTTATAGAGAATTTCATGGGTATGAAAGCCTTCAGCTGCACCACCGAAATCTATGAAAAACAAACCAAGCCACCATTGTTGATCACTGAAAGTAGCTGCAATTTCTGACTTTGAAGAAGGTAAGCAAGCTTCCATTTCTAGCCAGCATTTGAGACAATATTCAACAATCTCCACCTTGGCTCAAATCCTCGAAGTAGAATTTTCAATAGTCGTCTCCCAATCCCCTACGGGGCAATCAACAAATTTGACAAATGCCAATCAAGTCTAAGCAATGCTTAAACTTGAGTAACGAAACTGGATTTGTCAACATATCAGCAGGATTGTCAGCGGTCCCAATTTTCTGAAAAAGAATATCTCCCTCATCAACAATCTCACGAACAAAATGGAATCTCACATCAATGTGTTTTGTACGTGCGTGATAAACTTGATTCTTAGCTAAATAAATAGCGCTCTGACTGTCGCAATGAACATCCACATAGTCCTGATGGACCCCTAAGTCATCAAGCAACTCTTGAAGCCAGATGACTTCTTTAATAGCTTCTGTTACTGCCATGTATTCTGCCTCAATAGTTGATAAAGCAACTGTAGATTGCAAAGTTGATCTCCAACTCACTGGATCTCCAGTAAGAGTGAATACAAAACCTGTAGTGGACCTACGCTTGTCCAAATCACCTGCGTAATCAGAATCTACATATCCAACAACACATTTACCTTTAACTTCATCTTGCTGAAATGATAAACCAACATCCACAGTACCCAAAATATACCGTATAATCCATTTCACAGCTTGCCAATGCCCTTTTCCTGGATTATGCATATATCTACTGACAATACTAGCAGCTTGTAAAATATCAGGCCTAGTTCACACCATAACATACATCAAACTACCAACAACACTTGCATATGAAATTTTAGCCATGTATGACTCTCCTCATCTGTGTTAGGAGACATAGATGCACTAAGTTTGAAATGAGGAGCAAGAGGTGTACTAACCGGTTTTGAATTTTCATTTATCCCGAAATGTTGTAGTACCTTCTTCAAATACTGCTTTTGACACAGACCAATCTTGCCTTTTGCTCTATCTCTTTCAATTTCCATACCTAGTATCTTTCGAGCTTCTCCCAAGTCCTTCATCTCAAATTCATTACTCAGTTGAGTCTTCAATCTTTCAATCTCCACTTTGCTTTTACATGCTATAAGCATATCATCAACATATAAAAGCAAATAAATAAAGGTTCCATCTTGTAGCTTTCGAAAGTATACATAATGATCATAATGACTTCTTGTGTACTTTTGCTCGATCATAAACCTGTCAAATCGCTTGTACCATTGTCTTGGAGACTGCTTTAAACCATACAATGATTTTTGCAATTTACAAACCCAATTTTCCTTACCAACAACTGTAAACCCTTCCGGCTGAGACATAAAAATATCTTCCTCTAAATCACCATGTAAGAATGCCGTCTTGACATCAAGTTGAGCCAATTCAAGGTCAAACTGCACAACTAAAGCCAACAAAATACGAATAGAAGAATGTTTTATTACAGGAGAAAATACCTTGTTGTAGTCAATGTCTTCCTTCTGAGCATAGCCTTTAGCTACTAATCTGGCTTTGAATCTTACATTGTCTTTTCCCAAAGATTCCATCTTCTTTGCATATACCCATTTACAACCAATTTCTTTCTTCCCTTTTGGTAACTGAACCAGCTTCCAAGTCTTATTCTTATGAAGAGAATTCATCTCCTCATCCATAGATTTCTTCCACTCCATGCTGTCTGAACTCCTGACAGCTTCTTTGTAGGTGGATGGAATATCATCTTCAATAACTGGAAGTGCATATGCCACAATATCCGTAAACCGAGCAGGCTTTCGAACTTCCCTTCTTGATCTTCTGGTTGCAATAGAATCTTGTTGTTGTGGAGGTTCTTAGGTAGGTACCTCCTCTTCATTAACCTTGTCCTCATCATCAAAATCAACTGTAGGACTAGTGTCTGTAACATCAGACCTTACTAGATCAACTGGAGTCTTTAATAACTCCACCTGTTTTGAACTACTCATGGTCTTGGTCGCCTAATTTCCCTTCATGCTTGTTACGTTAACCATAGCAGCCTCATCAAAAGTCACATCCTCGCTATAACAAATTTCTTCTCATCTGGACACCAAAGTCAGATCCCTTTATGCCAAGATTAAAGCCCATAAATAGAGCTCTCCTTGCTCTTAGATCCAACTTGCTTTCCCTGACATGATAGTAAGCAGGACAACCAAATATGTGTAAATACTTGTAATCAGTACAAGGTTTACCAGACCATACCTCCATAGATGTTTTACCATTGTTTGCAGTAGTAGGCAACCGATTAATAATATGGCTTGCATAAGTAATTGCCTCAGCCCAAAACACCTTGTCTAAACTAGCATTAGACAACATACACTGAACTTTCTCAAGTAAAGTACGGTTCATACGCTCTGCTACTCCATTCTGTTGTGGTGTCTCCCTAACCGTAAAATGCCTCGCAATACCCTCATCTTGACAGACTTCCAAAAAAGGATCTAATTTATATTCACCACCATTATCTGATATGAGAGTCTTGATCTTTCGACCGGTTTGCATTTCAATCATCTTTTTGCACTTCAGGAATATCTTTAAGACTTCATCTTTATGATTCATGGTGTACACCCATACTCTTCTAGAGAAGTCATCAATAAAGGAGACAAAATAATGGCTACCTCCCCAAGATGCATTCTTGGAAGGTCCCCAAACATCAGTATGAACATAATCTAGAATGCCTTTAGTGTGATGAATAGCAGTACCAAATTTCACTCTAGTTTGCTTACCCAGTACACAATGTTCACAGAATTCCAATTTACATACCTTTGCGCCTTTCAATAAGCCTTGCTTTACCAATCCTTGCAATGCTTTTTCACCAGCATGCCCAAGACGCATATGCCATAACCTTGTAGTGTCTGAGCTATCTACATTAGTAGCTTCAGTGATAGCTGCTCCACCAATAATCTGCATTCTCAAAAAATACAAGTTATTTCGTCTTGTACCTTTCATCAAGACAAGTGCTCGCATACGCCTTTAAGAACTCCACCCTCTATGGTGATCTTGATACCCTTGGATTCCAATGCTCCTAATGAGATAAGATTTTTCTTCATATCCGGTACATACCGAACATCACTCAATTCTCTGACTGTACCATCGTGCATCTTCAAACAGATTTTACCTATCCCTTGTGTTTTGCAGGCATTATTATTTTCCATCAAAACAACTCCACCATCTAGCTCCTGGAAGCTAGAGAACCATTCCCGAATGGGACACATATGATAAGTGCAACCTGAATCCAAAATCCACTCCTTGGAGTGACCATCAGCAGATGAACTAGTCAAAGCAAACTCAAAATCATCATCTCCAGATTTTGCAACATTTTCTACATAACCCACTTTCTCCTTCTCTTTGTTCTTTAATTTGGGGCAATCTTTCTTCCAATGACCCTTTTGACGACAAAAAGCACATTCATCTTTAGCAGGAAACTTTCCTCGTGAATTTGAACGAGATTTTCCCCGCTTCCCATGTTTTCTTTCCTCTGTTCGTCCCTTTATAGTGAGTGCCTCAGTTTGTGAATTGTAAGTCTTCAGTTCCTTTTTACGACACTCATGATTCACCAATGTCGCAGAAACCTCATCAAGTTTCACCTCGGATTTTCCATACAACAAAGTAGTTGTCAAATGATCATAATCATCAGGCAATGAATTTAACAAACATAGTGCCTTATCCTCGTCAGAAATTTTCACATCAAGGTTTGCTAAATCAGCAAGTATTTTATTATAATCATTTAGGTGTTCATGCATAGAAATACCTGGACGATACTGAAATCGGAAGAGTCGCTTCTTCAAGAAGAGCCGATTTTCTGCGCTCTTAATCATATATTTTTCTTCCAATTTCGTCCATAACTCCTTAGCTAACGTTTCCTTCATATAAGGATATTTCAGCTCCTTATCAAGGAATGATCGAATAGAGGCACAAGCATGGAGATTAATTCACGTCCACTGCTTCTCATCCATATCTTCGGGTTTATCGTCCAGAACCATATCCAACTCTTGTTGATACAATACATCCATAACCTCACACTGCCACATACCAAAATTATTAGAGCCATTAAATTTATCAACCTCTAACCTTGTAGTAGCGATTGGATGTCTACTGGATGTAGGTGTTGACGATGACGATAACGACTCCCTCTTAACAAGCTCGTCTTTATCTCCAGCCATCAACTTGTCACTGTTCACAAATACGTACTGATACTATTCACATTATCAGAACTGCATCGCTTACGGGACCGTAGCACCGATATCAGAGTCTGACATCGCTCATCAAGATCGCTTCACCGACATCGCTCACTCATACTGCTTACCGACATCGTAGTACGACATCGCTCATCGGCATCGTTCACCGACACTGTTGCTCCAATATATTTTCACTCCGACAATACCCCAGTCAAAAAACTGGAGCTCTGATACCACTTGTTGTGTGGAAACGTTAATAAATGTGGAGTGAAAATAAAATAGCAACAAAAGAACACCAAGATTTTTATACTAGTTCGGCAATGCCTACGTCCAGTTTGGAGACGACTGAGTATTTCACTATAACAATGAGAGCATAAAATAGTGTTTATCACTCAATTTTTAAGAGACCCAAAATAACCCAAACTCTTACCAGAAAAGAGAAAATAAAAAAAAACAAATATATCAATATTTTTTCTTTTCTCTCTCCCTCTCACTATTCTTCTCTCTCCTTTCTCTCTTCTTCTTCTCCAGAAAGTGTCTCTCTCACTCTCTAACAATTTCTTCTCTCTTCTCTCACCAGAAGTTTTGCTCTCTTTCTGCTCTCCCTTCTCCTCCTTCGTTTGCTTCTATTTATAGAGAATTTCATGGGTGTGAAAGCCTCCAGCTGCACCACCGAAATCCATGAAAAACACACCAAGCCACCATTGTTGATCACCGAAAGTAGCTGCAATTTCTGAATTTGAAGAAGGTAAGCAAGCTTCCATTTCTGACCAGAATTTGAGACAATATTCAACAGGACAAAGCTCGCCTTCCCCGTTAGGTCTTCATTTTTTGTTGTTCTACGATTTGTTGTCTTGGAATGGACATTGTGTATTTCTTTAGTTGACGTCTTCTTCTTGTTGGGGGTTTGGGTTTTTTTTTCCTAAAGATCAGAAAACCGAGGGCTTTTGCGACGTTGATTTCCAAAACGTTTGCTACGATTCTTCTTCCCCAAGACGCTCCTCGCATCTTGGAAATCAGGTTAGTGTTTTTTCTGTTCTTTTGTTGTAAAATGTCGCTGCTTCCTTGCTTGTCTTTTCTCTGGTATGGTACATAGTCTTCATCTTCATAGAGGTTCAACCATAAAAGTTTTACTCTAATAAATGTATTATATTCAATCAAAAGTTGAGATGAGGCTATTTAGATTTAAAAGTAATCTGCAAATTTCAAGCAGACTGGTCATAGGAGGGTGTTGAGGTCAAGTCGACAGCTTTTCTGGTTTTCTTTTTGCTCACGATTGAAAACTCCCTTTGATCGTTGGTTAGCTAAGAAAGTACGTTTAGCTCTTCCTATTTGTCTGAATTAATCTTAATTTTGTATGGTCGGCTCTGCTCCCATTGAGTTATTAATATCTTGAAACAGGGTGAAGTTCAAGTAACTATGAGTTATCTGTTAAATCCCAAGAAGATTTTAACATTTTATAGTATTATTGAAGTTTTTTTAATGTGGTTAAATTACCCTTAAATGTATCTTTTGTTTGCATTACATTCTGTTCATTGAATCGTATCATCTATATAGTACATCTTTTCACACCATTGAAGACGATATTATGCAAACAACGTAAATCTGTATGATGCATTTGTATGTTGGAGTATGATCAGCCTAACTGAATTTACTAATAATTATATTAAACAATGGTCAACCATTAGCCTACATTGGTCAACCAATCCCCTTAAGAACAAAATTTTAACAATGTCAACTACTAATATTTGATTTGTTTAATATAATTATTATGAAAACAACATTCAAAATGTCTACCAATGAGTGTTTAAAATATCATCAATCATTTCTTTTAAGAACAAAGGCTTTAATACCTCTTAATGAATGAAAAGACTCATTCAATAAGGTGGCATGAAATATTTATGCATAGTGAGATTTTAAGATCATCAAAATGACTAAATGAGATTATGATTAACATTACATAATAATATGATCTTAATTTCCCCTAGTTTTCACATTGAAAATTTCAAACTTTAAGTTTTCTTTCTCATCTTTATTAGCTAGCTTCTTGAGTAATGTATGGCTATATCTTGTTCTTATGTAGCTTTCTATTAAGATTAAAAAAAACTCCTTAGTAGTGTTTATATTTGGTTGTCATGAAAACATTGATTATAACCTTCTTGCTTCAATAAAATTGATTGAAGCAAAGGAGCAAGCTATAGAAAAAGGAAATATAATATAACTAATATTGGTGTCATATTAATGTTCTACACTGGATTTAGAAATTAGAGAAATAATAACAACTACTACTGTAGAAGTATTTATGATCGATGTTAAAATCATCCTTTTTATCAAACATAAATTTTTAAAAGCTAATTAGTGTCAATGTAAAAGTTGGTCCAATGCCTGACACGAGGATTAGATTTTATAGTCTTAGATTTTAGATATCTATTTAGATAATGATTAAGTTTTTCAAAGTTATCTAGTTATTCGTAATTAGCTTATAATAGGAATGTTATTCTTCTTATAAGAATCTAGTTCTTAGGTATTCTATGCCTATAAAAGGCTTTTTATTGATGTAATTGACATGATATTTAATGTACTAAAAACATAAGAGAGATATTATTCATTCTTTGATTAGGGAACTCTTATTTTAGGTTCTCTAATAACTTATGCATTTATCTAGCTTGCATGCAGTGATGAACTTCATAATGTCAACACTTCCATCCTATCTTTTCAATGAGTGTTGCAATTCGTTGCCTTTTTCTATGTTTTCAATTCATTTTCTTAAATCAAACTTGTCTTAATAGAATATTCCTTGATGCTTGATCATACTAGTATTAAATCTTAATAGTCAAAACAGTGAAGGTCATATAAGAATTTGGTATTAGGGAATGTTTGTTTTGCAATTATTTTGTTTATTCTTTCAATATTCTTGTGTCTTCTTATAAAAAATTTGAAGGCAGAAGTAGCTTTCCTGTTTCTAATAAACCCCCACATAAAAGCAAAATGAAGATATTAAAAGCTTTTGCTAATCTCCAAACAAAAATTATTGCATTTAGTGCCCATTAGTTGAGGTTTAATTGTGTAAATTATTGTAACACAGTTGCGATTATTTAACTTGTTATGATGTAAGCTTTGAGGACATGTACATATGGATATAATACAAAGCATAAGATAGGTTCTAGACAAGCTTGTTTCTTCTTGCTCCTCCCATATATTGGATGGACTTTCTGTACGATGACAATCTCATTGCAATTCACCACATCAGCTCATTAGCCCTTTTCTTACATGTATATACGTGCAAGTATCCGTATGTATATGTACATGTGGATGGATACTTAAGATGTTTATGGATACTGCAGTAGGAGTAGGTTTGCATATGATTTATGCTTTAGTCCACAAGTGGTTGAGCTTCTTCTTTCCAACAGTTTGGTCAACAGTCCCATTTTACCTTTTCTAAATCTATAGAAGCCATTAATCATCTGATATTTTTAATAGATTTATTAGCTCTAGATGCAAACATAAAAGGAAATGGAGGAAGATAGTTTGGTTGGTGAATATGGTATGCCCAAGTAATTCACCATATGTTATGTTACACAAATGATGGTTTTGTATAACTTACATTACGGAAAGGAACATCATATACGATATTGTAATATTGTATTTCTGTCGGGATAAAAAACTAAAAGGTGACAAAGATAGATTCAAAGGTAGCATCTCGAATTGAAAGTCGTTGCAAATTTTGGCTGCAGAAGAAAGAGAGGTTGTAATAGTTAGTTAAAGCTTTGTCTTCTGTTAAATGTTTTGCACGTTTGATTCACAAGAAAAGAGTGATCACAAGCAAGAATAGCTCATGTCCTAGTGCTATTTTAGACTTGTCAACATATATTAGAAGTGGATTCTTGTAATTAGCTCTCGGTATAGGAGTCGTTAAATAAAGCATCTCTTTTGTTTCTTTCTTATACCTTGTTGCCATCAGTAGGGCATTGTGTCCTTCTCTCTCTAGTCTCTTTTGATCTCTTCAATCTTCATTGAACATATGCTTGTGCTTTTTTTTTCTTCCTGTTACGATGTCCATAACAATCCTTTCTGGTGAATTGTCCCTTCGCTCTGAAAAGACTTGGGATTTCTACTTGGTTTTTTGTTTTCTTTCTGGACTGATTCTGTTCCATT